>JAKKZN010000011.1:23719836-23734977 GCA_033441825.1 Pangasius elongatus
GTGTCCTGTGTTTATCTCTCTCTCTCTGTGTCCTGTGTTTATCTCTCTCTCTGTGTCCTGTGTTTATCTCTCTCTCTGTGTGTCCTGTGTTTATCTCTCTCTCTGTGTGTCCTGTGTTTATCTCTCTCTGTGTGTCCTGTGTTTATCTCTCTCTGTGTGTCCTGTGTTTATCTCTCTCTCTCACTCTCTGTCTTGTGTTTATCTCTCTCTCTCTCTGTGTCCTGTGTTTATCTCTCTTTCTCTCTCACTCTCTGTCTTGTGTTTATCTCTCTCTCTTTCTCTCTCTCTCTCTCTCTCTCTCTGTGTCCTGTGTTTATCTCTCTCTCTCTCTCTGTTCTGTGTTTATTTATCTCTCACTCACTCACTCCTGTGTTTTTCTCTCCAGCAGCCTAAGTGTCGTAAAACGCTGACTTCACTCCGACAATTCTTTACACTTTTTGGCCGCTCGCCACAAGTAGTAATAACACAGAGAAAACTGCAGTGTGTTACTGGCAATAAGTCTGAAAGTTATTTATTCCAGTGGATGTTTTGTTTTGACACCGCAGTGAGCTCAGTGTGGGGGACCTGATGACCAAATCCTGTGATACGAGAAGCTAAGCTAAACCCGAGACAGCAGCTGACAGGGGCCGCGACACTACACAGTTATTATTATTAGTAGTAGTAGCAGTAGTACACAAACACACACCTCGTGTGTGTGTGTGTGTGTGTGTGTGTGTGTGTGTGTGTGTGTGTGTTCCAGCTACCTGTATAACCTCGTTCACCTCTCTGATACACTCCACCATGTGTTGGAGGATCTGCTCGGCGGTTAACACTTCATATCGGTAATCCTCTTCGTCCCGTCCGGCCCCGAGGCCTCCACCTCCGCCGCCTCCTCCGCCGCCGCTCCCGGTCTCCTCGCACCCGTCCCGCTCTCCTCCAGCCACCACCGGCTCCACCAGCTCCACTTCGCCGAGGTCCAGCGCGTCGTCGTCGGCTTCCTCCTCAGCGCTGTCCTCGCTGCACTCCTCCTCCTCCTCCTCGTCGTCGAACTCATAGTTATAACCCTCGTCCGAGTCCATTCCTTGGCGTGTTTATTTTTTTTTTTTTTTTTTTTTTTTTTTTTTTAACAAAGCAAATTCAAAACAAACACACAATCAAAACAATCTCCACTGATGCTAGCTCTAGCTGCTACAGGCTACAAGCTGCAGCCGCATTAGCAGAGCGAGCTAACGGTAAAAATCTCCCCACTTCTGCTAGGCGTTATTTATGGTCAAATCCCAAACGGCCCCTTTGTCCCCTACATTAGTGCACTACATAGTCCCTAACTCAATACCAAAGCACGTCACTGAATGTCCAGTGGGAAGTGATTCAGGACGCGGCGCTCTCCGTCACCCGCGTTCCACCCGACAGCGTGTGATGATTGGTTGAGAGTGTTCACGCTCCTGCGCTGTGATTGGCTGAGTTCATGAAGAATTCAGCCAATGGGGTTGCAGCTACTCATACGGGCTGCTTGGGAATATGACGAAGTTCAGGAAGAGAGGTTTTCCGAATACAGGTGGAGAAAACAAAAACAAACAAACAAAAAAGCCTTTGTTTTTTCCTTTGTTGGCACAGCAGTCATTTTAAACAACTTAATAAAAACTACACACTTTATAAAACAGCAGTTAAGAATGTAATATTGTGTATATCAAGGTTTAATATTATTTTAGATGAATACAGGTAGATTTGTCTTACACAAACTGTATTACCTGTGAATGGTGTGAGGGATAAGAGTCACAGACATAATAATCATATAACTGTGTGCATGAGTAGTGGTATTTTTCATCTTACTGTCAATCCAAAGTAATTATAATACTACAGGGTGTTATATGTCATCTTTGCCACAAGACTTTGGCCCATTCTGCTGCCAATGTTTGTCTAAGGAGATTGTATGAACCTGTTAGGAGTGTGTGTGGCTCGAACACCTGAACGGTATACAGTGTATATATACACGCCGATCAGCCATAACATTAACACCACTGACAGGTGAAGTGAATAACCTTTATCATCTTGCTACAGTGGCACCTATGAAGGGGTGGGATATATTACGCAGGAAGTGAACAGTCAGTTCTCGAAGCTGATGTGTTGGAAGCAGAAAAAATGGGCAAGTGTAAGGATCTGAGCGACTTTGACAACTGCCAAATTGTGATGGCTGGACGACTGGGTCAGAGCACTTCCAAAATGGCAGGTCTTGTGGTGTGTTCCCGGTATGCAGTGGTTAGTACCTACCAAAAGTGGTCCAAGGAAGGACAACCGGAGAACCAGCGACAGGGTCATGGGCCCAAGGCTCACTGATGCATGTGGCGAGCGAAGGCCCGTCTGGTCCGATCCTACCGAAGACCTAATGTAGCACAAACTGCTGAAAGAGTTAATGCTGGCTCTGACAGAAAGCAGTCAGAACACACAGTGCAGCGCAGCTTGCTGTCTACCACTGAAATCACCTACAGTGGGCACGTGAGCATCAGAACTGGACCATGGAGCAGTGGAAGAAGGTGGCCTGGTCTGATGAATCACGTTTTCTTTTACATCATGTGGACGGCTGGATGCGTGTGTCACTTACCTGGGGGGAAGAAGGCAAGCCGGCAGAGGCAGTGTGATGCTCTGGGCAATGTTCTGCTGGTAAACCTTGGGTCCTGGCATTCATGTGGATGTTACTTTGACACATCCCACCTACCTAAATATCGTTGCAGACCAAGTTCACCCCCTCATGGCAACGGTATTCCCTAATGGCAGTGGCCTCTTTCAGCAGGATAATGCTCCCTGACACACTGCAGAAACTGTTCAGGAACGGTTCGAGGAACATGACATAGAGTTCAACGTGTTGATTTGGCCTCCAACAGATCTCAGTCCAATCAATTATCTGTGGGATGTACTGGACAAACAAGTCCGATCTATGGAGGCCCGCCTCGCAACTTACAGGACTTAAAGGATCTGCTGCTAACGTCTTGGTGCCAGATACCACAGCACACCTTCAGAGGTCTTGTCACATCTTCAGAGGAGTCCAGGCCTCGACGGCTCAGAGCTGTTTTGGAGGCAAAAGGGGAACCTACACAATATTAGGCAGGTCGTTTTAATGTTATGGCTGATTGGTGTTTATATGTACAGTGTATATATTGTCATCCCTGGGCTTTGCAATATGTCATGACTGAACCTTTGGGAAAAAAAAGAAGGAATAAATGAATCGACAAATCAATAAATAAGAGAGCAATACAGCACAAAATTGTCTGAAATCTGTATTGTTTTATTCTTTTACAGGCAAGGTACTTTGTGTGTGTGTGTGTGTGTATGCAGGCAGGTTTTTAATACATTCTCATTCATGATGAAAAGTAAGGACTGGCAAGTTATCTGGCAACAATAGAAAGAAATGTGTTTCTTCTTAAGATCAATGGCTACTATTACTGATTCTTTTAATCAATCAGCATATATGCACAGATAACCCCCCCCCCCCTATTTATAATATATACTCCATATAGCTATAGATTTCTGATAAAGTCATCACTATGGTACAGGATACAGCCATTTTTCTTAATAATGTCCAAGTGGAATATTTATTCAATTATTTATTTAGTTAGACTGAAAACGAGATGGGATTTACTTGCATAAAATAATCACGTGAAAAAGACAGCTATTCACGATCACTTGGGAAAAAAGTACAGCAGTGGACGCTGAGGGTCCACTTTCTGGTACATTAGTTTACCATATTAAATTATTTAATGACAAAGTTGAGTTTCACTGTTGAGCCAGAGGTTTAGTATATATGTATATAAGAAACTACAGGTCCGTGTGTATTATTGGGCTTTTATTTAGATTTTCAAATGTGCAATGAAACACAATATAAGATGTTCTCTCTCAGATTCTGTCATAGATCTTAAAGAAAAACAGAGGGGTGGGGGGCACTTACTTTCAGAAAGTTTAGCAGTAGTTTCAGTAGCAGTGTGCACTTTGTCATCTACCTAGGGCTAGTGTGTGTGTGTGTGTGTGTGTGTGTGTGTGTGTGTGTGTGTGTGTTTGAGCACCCGGTGTGTCCCACTGCTGTACTTTTCCTACAGATACAAGATGAACTCCTGCTATTAAAAAAAAAACAAACAAAAAAAAAACAGGTCCAACTGAAAAGCACTTCATTCAGGAAAAAATAGAAAAAGGCAAGTCACACTGTAACAGTTACTAAAATATTCATAAAGTTAAACCACCTAGTAATGTATTATAGTCATAGCAACAGCAGTAGAAATGATAAAAATTCAGATATGAGAGAGAGAGAGAGAGAGAGAGAGAGAGAGAGAGACTCCCTAAAAAGACCAGTTACTGCTACTTGTTCTTGAATTGTAACTCCTAAAATAGAAAAAAAAACATGTTCCGTTGCTTTGTGATTGGTGTGCATGCCCCATGTCAATGGTTTATACGGCAAAATATATGTGAAAAAAAATACCAATAAATAAAATATCAACAAATCCATGTATTTTTTTTTGTTCATAGGTCATTTCCTACACATATTTGGCAGGGTACTATTGACAAAAAAAAAAGAGTCAAAAAGAGTTATAAATAAGCATTCATTATTTTCCTCATGCACACCAAAACAAGTGTAAATCAAAAAAATGGCCCCTACACACCAAAGGGCGCGATCGCGAGTGCTGCCCGTTACACATGCCCAACGAAACACGTCACACAATCTTCAATCCGAAATCTGAAAAGTGTAACATAGAAATCAGTATCTTTCTTTCATCTCTGTTCTTAAAAGACCTGAGGAAATGTCACTCCATCTGCGAACCTGGATGGAACTCATCTGTCCATCGCCTTTCGCCATCCGAACGCGTTCCCTGCAAACCTGCAAATCTTTACGCACGTATTGTTCAGTGGCATTAATGTAAATGTAAACATAAGATTGGACTTGATGAGAATTTTGTGTCGTTTGTGTGAAGCTTCTTCCCCGTGACATTGTGTCCTTGATTTCGATAAATCCGTGCCCCAGGCTGCTGACAAGAAACTGGAGTAACAGTGCACGTAGACTGCATTCAGTGTGTAAACGTCCAATGATGGTACAAAATGAGGTTTTCAAAACGCTTCCAGTGAGTCCGCGGTCTCAGCCTGGATGTCTTGAACAGGTTGCTACGCATGCATCTTTTTAAAGCAAAGATAAAATTTCCCCATGCCACCATTTACGGTTGAGAAGGAGCTAAAGAGGGGAAAAACAGGGAAGTGAAATATACAGACACCAAAAAAAGAGCTGATTTCCTGAAGTCCACGTTTCACTACACTATGGATGATAACGTGTTTTCTTCAGCGTAAGGAGAAGCAGCGGAAGTCCGTAGCACGGTGTGATTGACGGGTGAGAGGTCGTTCATCTCTCCGGACGAGGATAAAGGGAACGATGGCGAGAGAGAGATGCCGGACGAGGGTTCAGCGGAGCCAGCGAAGGTCCGAGGAGGCTTAGGGACGAGATTGGGCTCGAGTGTGGCTCTGGCCAGTAGTTGCTGCTCGTTGTCCAAGTCCCCCATGCGCTGTTCTTCTGTCTGAACTGAGGAGCCACGTCCCGATTCGGATTCATTGTCAGAATTGTCCGGAGGCAGAGAGTCGCTTCCGTCTAGCTTGAAGAGGGAATCCAGATACTGAGCAAACTCCAGCACTGCCTGACTCGTGTTCCCATTGGACAGTGGAGCCACTCTAATCTCTTTTGTATTCTTCTCCTCTTTCTTCACACCTTCATTTTTTGGATTCTCTCTGCATTTCTCCTCTATAATGCCAGTCCAAGGTACAACAGGACTTGGGTCCTTGCTGTTAGACCTCTGAAATGCTTCAAAAGTCTCTGATCTGGCACGCAAGAGTGCCTTCTGCTGGCCTGGCTGACCCTCACCGATCTGTTTGGGTGCAAACCGAGGAAAATGGCCACCACGGTTGGTTTGAGAGAAGGTACGGCCTTGATTAGAAGGTACCACAATTTCGGGAGAGAGGCTGTGGCTTTCATTGGGAGGTAAAGCGAGTTCTGGTGGGGTGGGGCAGCAGGGCCCGGTTTGGCCTATAAGTTCTCGCTCAGGCGAGGCTTGAATCAGCTCGGTACGTGAGCTCAGGGATGGATTCTCCTCAGGAATCGGGGCGTCAAGGGGGAAAGTGAGCGTCCCAAGACATGGCGAGCCTCTGAAAGCAGCTGAGGAGCGCCGAGAGTCCATGCTGTAGACAGAGTCGACATCCGAAAGGCTCTCCATCACAGCCAGTGGAGCCT
The DNA here is from genome assembly GCA_033441825.1 of Pangasius elongatus. Lineage (NCBI taxonomy): Eukaryota > Metazoa > Chordata > Actinopteri > Siluriformes > Pangasiidae > Pangasius > Pangasius elongatus. Next base: position 23,726,069 of record JAKKZN010000011.1, read on the forward strand.
TTCGCTCCCGCAGCTCCAGGGCCAAGCGCTCACGAGCACCCATCAGCACCACAGGCACGGCTGGAGGAGGGCACTCTGAAAAACCATCCAGAGAGATCTCGGAGCGAGCGCAGGAGCTACAGGAGAGGAGGAAGAGGACAGGGGAGGGAGCAAAAGCGATAGATAGGTATATAGAAGCATATAGAAAAGGTTGGAAATCAAAAGAGAGTGAAGGATAATGTATAATGGTATAATGTAAAGGTGAGGAGAAAGAGACAGGGAAGGAATAAGAAGGATAAAGAAAGCGCACAGATGTGTGTAAAAAAAAATGTTGGATTAAAAGAAATTAAGGCACATGGAAAAACAGATGGCCAAGAAGGTAGAGGGAGAAAAGGGAGAAAAAGGGAAATGCAGGTTAAGTTAATGCCACAGGACTTCATCTAAGCTGTGCTTCTCTACTGAACCAAAGGGGACGAGGGGGAAACTGGATAATACCCGACGTCGTTCCTCTGTAGCGTGCGTGAGTGAGAGAGGACAGGGCCCATGGTTAAGATGAGACAGATCATGTGTTCACATTAGGCCTAATTTTCCTAAATCCAGATATATAGAACATCATAAGCTACTCTAACTTTGTGCACCATCAAGCTACAACTGCTTGAAATCAAAATAATCATTTCTAATTCATACTACATTATACTACATTATACACTACATTCTACTATATCACATACTACATAATCAACATCAGAAATGGGTTTTATTCCAGCCAGTTCAATATACAGGCATATATTACACTCAGCTCCATATTTATTGGCACCCTTGGTGTAAATTTAAACAACCTTCTTACCAAATAATTTTTTTTTTAAACAAGCCACTTGGCACCACTGCACTTACTACTTTGTGCAACCCCCCCGTCCCAACATAGGAATCTCGTCCTTAATACAGAAATCTCTCCAGATGCTCCAGGGTTGTAGATCTGTATGCTGTGGGTGTTGTGTTATGTATGTTATGTAGCTTTTTATCAGAGGAAGCCAAGTTTTCATTTTAAATCCCTTGGTACTTCATGGAGTCTATGATGTCCATATATCCTATCAAGGTTCCCAGGGCCCTTTGGAGGAAAACACAACCTCACAGCAACACATAACCTCCACCATCCTAAACAGCTGGGATTGGGTTATTTTCTGTTTATCATATTTATGCCAAAAGTACCCTGAATGTTTGCCAAAAAAGCTCTAGTTTATCTTATCTGACTATAGAACCTGATTCCAGTCCAAGTTCTAATAGCGTCTAGTGAAGCCTAGGCGCTTAAAATTGTGATTAGATGAAAGAAACAGCTTTGTTTCTGGCATGACTTCTGAACAGTTTGGTGGCATGGAGCTTGAGGCTGATTGTAGATTTGGAGACATGGTGACCCACCATTTTCTACAAATCTCCCACTCTTCTCTTTGAAGAATTATTGCCTCTCTAACAGCCCCGGTTGTTTTAAACCTCTTATATAACAGTGAATACTGATATTTTCAGACAAGCCACTGTTTTTTTTATAGCCATTGTTTGATTTATGAAGGTCAACACACTTTATCTCATTTCACTCCCCATGTTGTTGAAAGGGAATTTGGCCTCTGTGTCACTTCATATTTATATCCCAGTGAAACAAGAAGTCATGCATGACTGTTTAAGAGTTCCTAAACACAAACAAGTGACATTCTTTTGTTCATACAAAATTGTGCCAATAATTGTGACATGTGGTCTTGTTTTTGATAAGTTTTTTTTTTAAATTTTATTTTGACTAGAATTAAATAAACTTGATTTATTTAAAAGGTATTTTTTTCTTATATTCTAAACAAATTAACCTCCATTTTTTCCCATCTTTTTTTTTTTTTTAAACTGATCTTGACCAAGGGTGCCAATAAGTTGGCTGCAGGTAGGTATATAACTGCTGACTGCAGTTCAGTTCTGTCAGAGTGAAAAGAACCACCGCTATGCAGATAATTAGTAGGGTGATGGATAATTCTCAGCAGAGCAGTGACACGGAAATTATATGAGTGTACCACGCTGGGGGTTTTAAGTACTCAGCAAGGAAACATGGAAAAAGGTTCTGCAGTCTAATGAGACCAAAACTGAACTTTCTGGCCTTGGTACAAAGCACTATATTTGGCAGAAACTCAACACCCTGCACCTCACCCTGAGAACACCATCCACACAGTGAAGCATGGTGGTGGTAGCACCATCAGGTTCTCTCACTAATCCCCTCTTTACCTAGTCAGTGACTTTTGATTGATGGTCTCATCTAAGCCATATTTATTTCCCCCTTTTTTTTGGGGGGGGGGATATTATTTTATAACCAAACCATGATTGATACTTTTCCAGAGCTTTGTCCTGGACTTGTTTTAATAGCTTCTTGGGCTTTATGATGCTCTTAGTTTAGGGATATTCTCTAATGAGCTCTGGGCTTTTCAAAGAAGAGGTGTACCTATCCTGAGGTCTTGTGACACTTTAATTGTTCATCCATTCAACTAAGGTGACCTCTGATGGCAATGATACTTTGATATAATGAAAACCACGATAGTGCATTGGGTGGTTATCATACCATGAATTCATCATACCATCATTTCAGACATAATGACAATGAAGCTGATTTGACTCATGTATACGTTAGAGTGTAGAAGCCTGTAGGTGTACTAGCGGAGCTCACCGGACGCTGCTGTTTCTGCGGTGCTGCGTTTGTGGTGTGGGCTCATGGGAGTTGGAGACTCCGTGGAAGTAGGTCTCGGCATTCAGGTCCACTTCTGTTGGGCTAACCATGATTTTAGCAGCAGACAGAAGAGCCGTCTTGCCCTTATTGTAGTTTTCCAAAACCTAAATGTAAGACAGAGAAGGTGGAAGGGAAAGGAGAACTGTATAAGGAACAAGCCTAAAATGAGCTTTTGGAAAGACGATATATATATATATATTTATGAATAAGGTCATCAGGAAACATTACTTATATATGAATAGTCTATATACACACACTTTGTACAGTATATATATATATATATTATTAATGTGTGTGTGTCCCTGGCGCAAATGTATTTCAATGTTGGTTAACTTTAATGATCAATCACATCAACTTATTAATCCTCTGAACTAAATCTATATTGTATTCACACACACACACACACACACACACACACACACACACACACACACACACACACACACACACACACACACACACAACAGCAACGACAACATGCCATGCTGAAATGTGTGCCTTGCACTGTAAGTACACTCAAAACACCATGGAATACCGTTTGAGGCTAATTTTAAAAATGACACAGTTAATTAACTTTATCATCCCTTTAAGTCCATGAAAAGTTTTTTTCCCCGCACGGAGGACAGAAGCAGAATTATTTCTGGATATAATTACACACACCACTTCTCTGTAAGCGTAGAAGCTGAGCACTTGGTCAGCTTATCCTTCAAATTACGGCCATGTTTTCTTTCCAGGAGAGCACATCGAATGAACGCACACTTTGAGATTATTTCATTAATTCGATGATTTGCAATACCAAAATAAAAGTGTAATAAAATAGACAACACATTATGATTTATTACAACCTCTGTTTAGTATCTTGTGGCTTCATTAAGTCGTACACATTGAGTAACTGATGTTAATAAGGGTGTGCTGGATCAAGTGCTATTCTATGTGCTGCTGAATAATGAGCATCAGCGCCATTTTGTCCAACTGATACGAGACTCCTATTAGATTTATTTCAACGCTCACCATTATCTCATTCACGCGTCATATTAGACATTTTTTAATGCTATATCTTTGTTACATTTTACAGCAAAGAAAAAAATAACGATGTAGATACAGATAGAGGTTTGTACATTTCCTGTCTGTTCTTATCACTAATTATTAGTGTCTGAATTGCTTCATTCAAATAAATTTGTCTCTTATGTTATGCATAAAAATAAACACACTGTAGATTCCAGCATCATATTATACAGTGTTAGTGAGGTACTGAATGTACTATAAGTAATAAATACTGAATAATGTACATAATGTGAGGTGTTACTGAGAAACATTATTATATAGCAATCGTATTGTGGAAGTGTATTGTCCAGGCATGCAGACACGCACACAATAATCTCCACAATGAAAACACATCCACTGCAGTCGCACAGCCAGTAAGGATGAAATGGTGTTGGTTTGTTTATTAGTAAGATCAAACATGTTAATGAGATAATTCACAGAATTCACAGAAACATGAATGAATACGCGTAAATGGAATGTGGTAAGAAGGTTAACAAAATGGAAAAAATATATATAATATACAACAGACATATAAGAAGCTTGTACAATGCAAAAATAAAACAACTAACATGAGTGAAAAAAATAAAAATGACACTAAACAACACAGTGTTCGTGTTAAGGGTTGAGGAAACAGGTGTATTTAAAAGCCTGCGGTTTTTAACCCTGTAGTGAAGTAACACGTTATAACTCGAGCGCTAGCTGAATGTCGTTCTACATATGATTGCCTTCAGATCAACTGAAGTTGAAGATTATTTTTAAAAAAATATATTGTTGAACCCATTTGTGTGGCATTTATTTAGCAAACGCTATGCAACTAAACTAAGCAAGCTGAGCACGCTGAGATCAAAATAAAAATCTGTTCAGTCGAGCCACTGAAGATTATTCTTCATATAAAACGCTGATGTGTAATCTGATGTAAACATGTAAACTATAGATGCATGGCACTCTAAAGCAGATTACACTACAGCCATGGGAAATACTCAATGCTGATTGGCTGGCAGATGTCATCTTGGTTGCATCTTGACACTATGTAACCATGGCAACAACCACAAATAGCTTTAGGCCTATACTGATAAATGAGAAACAAGAAAATCAGAAGACGTGGTGTGAGTTATGAAGAGGCAAAACATACGGTTTGAGAAGTGTGAGCTTTGTTGGGCATAAATACTGATTTTTTTTTTTAAATCTGAGCAGGATGCAAATCACAGTCCATAACGTCTTGAAAGAACGTATATAGATTGTATAAATACAACACTACATACTGTAGAAATATATGCGCTTCACCGCCATCATGCACAGTGTGACGTCACTATGAACATTCGGGGCTTCCGCAGACCATCTCAGTTTATAAAAAACAAAAACGCCTGAGGTATCGAGCCTTTCCGGATGGTGCGTGTTTATGGTGGAATGCTAATCTGACATACCGTGTAATATAGGATTCAGCTTTTCACTGCAGGTGTTTAACTGGAGCGTAGCTGCATAATCAGTAGTGTGCGCGCACACACACACACACACACACACACACACACACACACACACACACGTACACACAATCACCAGTGTAAACACACACTCTCTCTCTATCTGAAGTGCAAGTGAACTATGAAGCAAATGAAATACTCAAAAGAGGAGTGAGAGTGAAAAGAGGGTTAGAAATAAAAGGGGAAGAAATGAAGCGACTCCACAGCGACGCACGAAACCCCAGACGGGTTGGAGATTTAAGATGTATTAAACAACAGAGTGAGCTCCATGGAAAAAAGACAGAGACAGACAGAGAGAGAGAGAGAGAGAGAGAGAGGGAGAGAGAGGGAGAGAGAGAGAGAGAGAGAGAGAGAGAGAGAGAGATGGGGGAGAATGAAGGATTGAAGCAGAGTGCTGGGTGTGGGATTCCCACCCTTCATTGAGGGGTCATTTACATCAGTTACAGTCTGCGCAGGTTCAACACAATCGATTAAAGCAACAAATATAAAAATGTGATGCAGAGCAGCTACGAGTTCCCAGTGTGTGTATGTATATATATATCTGTTGCTATGCACAATCTGCGCTTCTACCCCGTGCATCAACCCAAAGGGATGCGTTAACCTGATAAACGTACAGCTACAAGGCCGCTGTGCCTAATAAACAGGCCGCTCAGTGTATAATTAGAGTGTCTAATGGAAGCATGGCTAACAGAATGGCTAAACGGTCTTATGGAAGAGTTTAAACATCTTAGGAACTGATCTCTGACAAGCCTAACTAGATTTCTGGCTTGAGAGATCTTATGGCTAATGGACTTGATCTATCCAGTAGTACATCAGAAGCAATTTAATCCTTTCAGGCCCTTTGGTGCTCGGTGGCTAACGGACCCTTCGTTCGTAGCGACCCGAGGAAGAGTGTAGCTTAGCGTGGACTACAACAGGAAGTGGACAAATGGTGTAACAATACGTCATTGTTGTTGTTGTTGTTGTAGCAATGGCACACTGAGTGTGTTCCAGTCTCTCTGTGGCTAGGGCCCAAACCACGGTGCTTAGTAAATGATGCTAGCCTGCCAAGTGCTTGACTGCTGCGATGGAGTGCTCGTGGTTACTATGACAACTGGCTACTTCGTATGGCTATGTCCCAAATCGCGCCCGACTCATTACTATGCGCTCAGTATACCGACTGCGCATACTTTACAATACAGCACATACTTATTGGCTTGTCGTCATGGCAACTTGGAAAACTTTCTTGCAGCAGCTAGTTATTTATGAATACTATTTGTTACACGTGACTTTTTTTTTTCCCAAAATAGTTGGAATATTCACTGAAAGAGCAAAGCATTAATGAAAAGGTTCAGCAAAACATGAAACTCCTCCTGAAGGTAGCTGGCGAGCCAGGCTTCGTTTGGTGCCCAACGTTTGCTCCTTCACTTTGAGTTACGAGGTTTAATTGCACACTAAATGTGCAAAACAAACTGCTTTATTTTTCCCCCGCAGTTTAAGTAATATACTGGATTTATAGTGGGAAAGTATCATGCGTAAATTATTTACATGCAAATCCAAATTCTTTCATATTTTCTCGTTTTTTTAACCCTAAAATTGCATTATATATGAATTTTGAATCAGTCTAAATATTAATATTGTAAATGGAATTTCCATGAGTTTAAAAAATAAAAAAAATCGTATAAATCGACCAAAATCTACCAAACATACAAAATGTACACAGTTTAGGACTGGTCCCAAAAACACCACTAAAAAAAATAAATAAAAAATAAACAAAATTAATTTTTTTTAGATAAAAATCTAACGTAATTTAAATTTTTTTTTTAAGTAAATATTGAGAGCGACAAAAACTCTAGTGACTTTTATGTTAATTTACGGTAACGCTCTCAAGTCATTTGGAGGTGATTTACAACTTATATTTTAGTAAAATATTTTTTAAAATATTTTAAATAAGTGTGGAAACAATGTGCGAAAGGGTTAATCAAGGCTAATTTATAGCTAATTTTATAGAAACCATTTTTTTTCCCCCAAGATGCACAGGTAGCTCTGATTGTAACGCGATAAAGTTGTAAAATATCCCAGCCTGAAATCTTGGATACGAGTTCCGCCTCCGTGACCGCAAAACCATGTTTCAGTATAATATTTATAAAACGAAAAGATTTATAAATCTGGGTGCGTGTTAGTAGTTTGACGTTTTTATTTTGCGTAAGTGTATGATGTTATTGAAGAACTGAGTGCGATCCAATGCAGGTATTTAGAGAATGTTTTTTTTTTTGGTGACGAAGACTTCCGTTATTTTCTAGCTCGAAAATCAAGGAGCAAATTTGAGACACCAAACATCCGCTGGTGTAAAGGATCTTCTCTCAGATTAACTCAGAGCGCCGGTTAATTCTGCTGAAGCTGAAGGAGAGACTGATGCGGTTGGAGATGCTGTAGGTGCTGATGTCGGTTCTGATGGATTAATGGTGGCGTTGAGCAGTGAAGAACGTTCCTGCTGCTGCAAAGGGATTTGTGTGTTTGGAAGGGAGTCGGCTGAGGGAACAGGGGAGAAATTGAAATCAAACGAGTCACGGGAGAGCAGAGGAGTGAGGGAGGAATCTGGAGGAGTTTGATCAACAAAAATCGACGCCGGAGCACGAGTCTCCTCGTCCACGGCGGCAAAGCGCTCTGAAAGGTAAAACGGGTTTTCCAGCACCTGCGGAAACATACCAAAATATGTTACTTACTATCTGACGTCAACAAGACACAAGGACGAACGAATGAACGAACAGACAAACACGTATACACACACACACACGCGTGCGTGCGCGCGGAAACCCACAATAAAAGCGCGGGAAGAGAAGGTCAAGAAGAAGCTGTAGGAGCCAAGGAGACGTCCACACCACCACACCACAGACAGACAGAGAGAGAGAGAGAGATAGAGAGAGAGAGAGAGAGATAGAGAGAGATCTGAAACCTCCATCAGCAGCCAAACAGGAGACAAAAGTGTGTTTTCCTTCCTTTTACATTTACATTCGAAGCAGCCAACACTTCAATAAAACACGCCGTACAGGTCTTTTCACGTGTTACAGCACCAGTAACCCGGTAAATACCTCTTAAATGTAAGACTGAGCACGAAGAGTTCATGACTAGCATGCTAGGTGTGTGAAAATAACAGCTCTTGATGCTCATGCTGATGGGTTACTAGTGAGATTCTGACCCGACGAAGACAAAAACGCTTTTCCGAAGTGAAACAAAACCCGCCCTCCTCCACTGTATCCGAGACTAACCCCGTAGCTCGCTAAAGCACTCCGTTTCAAATCAACTGGCTAATGTTATAAAGAACGAGTCTGCGCTTTTCTTGGCCGCTATTTAAACCCAGGGAAAGGAAAGAAAATGTGATTCTTGATTAAGTCACAAACCCACACTTTCTATACACCGTGCACTTCATTTAAAATCATAATGTACAAAGATGTCGTGGCTGTGTAACCTGGAGCTGCAGAGCGAAGTGTTTATATGCTCCAATACTCATTTTAAACCAACACGAGGAAACAAAATAACACGTATACACACCCAGTATTCACTGTCCCTCGGTCTCAGATACCTGACTGCTGGAGTCACAAAAACACATTAAAATTGCCTCCTTTCCTTAGACTGACGCACAGAGAGGCCACGCCTCCTTTCCTTAGACTGAC
>JAKKZN010000011.1:23737531-23753353 GCA_033441825.1 Pangasius elongatus
GAGAGAGAGAGAGTGTGTGTGTGTGTGTGTGTGTGTGTGTGTGTGTGTGTGTGTGTGTGTGTGTGTGTGAGAGAGAGTTTATTAAAGCTCAGGTGGGCGTATGTAAGTGGGCGTCGTTCTCCAACAAGCCGTGCGGTTTAGGATGAAGGCTGAGAGAAAAGCTGAGAGAAAAGCTGAGACCGCTGATTTATTCAGGTGCAAGTGCTCTGTCGTGTCAGATGTTTCAGTAAATCGTAATTTCAGCCAAAAATGAATTTAAAGTTAATTTTCATAAACATGACGTCTACACTAATACAGTAAGTGCTTGTACATCATGTAATCGATGGCGGGGGGAAGCTTGTTGCCTGAGATGTGTATGAATGTGTATGTGTGTGTGTGTGTTTGAGAGTGTGTGACAGTGTGTGTGTGTGTGTGTGTGTGTATTAACCTTTGGCTTATCGCTTTTCTGCAGGACTTCGAGCAGGTGCCGACGGAATCCCTCCAGCTGAGAGAGGCCGATCCTGAGAACGCACAAATCCCCAACGCTTAGCGTGGCATGCCACACACACACACACACACACACACACACACACACACACACACACACACACACACACACACACACACACACGCATATGCAGGCACAAGACAATACCACACAGACACACACATACGCTTGTGTCAGCATTGTGCAGGACACACCTGGGCACGAGATCTTTCCCCAACACCACTGAGGTGACAAACTCTTTCGAGTACTCCATCGCATCCTCGCTGCGAAACAGACATCAGACACACGTACGCTCCGTTACACAAACTAGAACTCATTTATTATATTTTTATATTTATAAGATATTTTGCTAAGCCCCTGACACTGATCTACAAAGTTCAGGCTCGGAACATCGTGTCCCTTCAGACCAAAATAATCCGCTTTAAACAAAAATGTGCCAACGGCGACGCTGTTTTTTGCCCTGACCTGAGCAGGCCTCCAGGCGGAGAGTACGAGTAGCAGCGCAGCGTGGGATACTGCGGACGGAGCAGGAAGGACAGGATGGCAGCGGTGCCGGCGCCCAGAGAGTGACCCACGATCACCAGGCCATAGTGCATGGTTCCTTTACTCTGAGGGGGGGGAAAGGGCAAAATATTAGAAACATGAGAAAGCATGACGAGGCATTTTGTGCATGTTCCCTGAGACTGCACAATGCATTATGGGTAGTGTCTGTTGCACCAAATTTACTACAGTGAGATTTCACCACAATGATTTTTTTGAGTAACGTGCTATTCATCAGACTCAACCTACTGATGATAAGCCATCCTGATTAGCTTTCTTTCTTTTTTTTCTTTTCTAAAAACACACTCCCAGTGAAGAGCAGAACACACACACACACACACACACACTCTTCCAAACCATCCCCTACATCCCGAGTGTTGGAAGTGTTCACATTCTCTAGAGACTTAAAGACATGACTAAACAACATGCAAAGTGGTTTGCAAGATAAGGGATAATATATTATTAGACCACCCTGGAGCTGGAGGGAGCGAGAAAAAAAAGACATTTTAATGGAAGTAAAATCCTTTAAAGGCGGGTGCACACTTAATTATTTTATCTCCGATTCAATTTATTAATCATAATCACTTGATGGACTTAGGTAAGGTCCTTCCAGAGTAAATTCGCAGAGATTCACTGGCGTATTCGCCATTGGTCATTTGAAATGTCAATCAAATAGCCTGTTCCTATTAAAGTGGCCACATTTATTAATGAAAATAGTCTGAATTATGAATTGCACAGTGCGGCATCCGAGTTAACGTTCCTACATGATTCACTGAGGTTAACTATTTCCTTCATTACCCACAATGCCGATTCAGCTCTACTCAGATGTGAGAGATGCGGCGGCACTTTAGTCCTTTAGTCTGTCTGTGTCTCTGGGTCTCACCTCCTCATCTGAACAACTTTCACTGGAAAATGGTGAGGAAGTTTTTCTTTTTCTCCCTCCCCGCACACTGCAATTAGTTTGTTATAAACATATTTAATGCGTTTCAGGGTGGAGTCGGATTAGACGCCTTCGCAGCAACATGAGTGCAGTCATTTGCCCTGATTACATTTGGGAAACACAATTGTGTTTCTTTTTTTAATCCAAACCCCAAATGAATGCGAGCGTCTTACGGAAGGAATATCAAAGGACATACCAAATCTCTGCCGAAAGCTTGAGACAGGATCATCTCCTGTTCCAGTTTCTTCTTAATGTATTCTGCTGAGTAAACCATTCCCTACAGAGAGAGAGAGAGAGAGAGAGAGAGAGAGAGAGAGAGATCAACAGATTGCTTTTGGGAAGCTGAATGGACATCTTTGGGTGTTACTGGAAATCTTGCGTGTGTGTGTGTGTGTGTGTGTGTGTGTGTGTGTGTGTGTGTGTGTGTGTACCTTATGCCCAAGCCAGACACCGTGATGTTCCTCCACAGGCAACCTCTCCGAATCTCCAGTGAGATCAGTCAGAGCATCCTGAGAGACAGAGAGAGAAAGGATATAAAAACAAACAGAAAAAATCAAGGAAACAGCAGTAGGGTCATTATTAAAATGTGTGTATGTGTGTGTATGTGTGTGTGTGTGTGTGTGTGTGTGTGTGTGTGTGTGTGTGCGCGTGGGCTCACTTTAGGCGACAGCGTTCCTCGGATGCTGATGACAACTTTCTTCTTGCCGTGATCTACTGCTACATAGAAAGGCGTCTCATAGACCTGTAATAACAAATCACGTTATTTGATCAGCGTCGCTGTTCGCATTTCCACAACAGAGAGGATCAAGTGTGTGTAAAAAGCCTTCGCGGGCATGACATCACATCCTGTCGCTCATATCAGCAGTGGGATATTAGGTCACATGTGAGAGATCGATGCTGAGTCTGCGTCAGTGGGTGCAGTATCTGCAGCTAGAGGGCGCTTCTGAGCACTCTCTCCGAAGCCAGAAATGAGAAACGGGACACAATACGGCTTCGTAAACGTAGCGGGTAGAGACCATGAGTGTGTCATTTGGAACACAGCCTGAGTGTGTGTGTGTGTGTGTGTGTGTGTGTGTTTGCATTCTCTCACCGCGTCATGGCAGGACGTGTAGACGATCTGAACCTGTTTAAGGTCCCGATCCAAAAACTGGCGCCGGATAGCAAGGACGTTACAGCCGCAACAGTTGTCCTCCTCTACTGTTACAGACTGAGAGAGGCGGGACCTGGAGCCGGACGTACAGCTAACGAGAGAGAGAGAGAGAGAGAGAGAGAGAGAGAGAGAATATTCACGATTTAAATTCCAGATTTATAATAAAAGGAACATACACTGTTCATTATGCCAGTAACATATACATGTGTAACATAACTGACTAAAACCACAGGAATATTTCTTGCACCGAAGGAAGTGTTGTGTTGTGTTGTGATAGGAAAATAATCAACGCCAAGGTGGAGTGACATCCAGATCCGAGCCAGAACATCACTGTCCATCAGATTTTCCAAGTTGAACCATAGAAATTTAACATTAAACCCACTGACGAGCTCCGTTTTTCTTACTTTACGCTGTCGTCTTGATTGTCGTCATGAGTCTCCAATGGAAAACTCGGCCCTTACACTGTTTTACTAATCACGAAAATCCAGAAAACTGGGATGCAAAACAGACCTTTTCGCAAGACCTAAAATAGGACATGCGCTATTGATTGAAATGAGGTTTGCCTTAATGTTTTAAATATTGGCACCCTTCGAAATTTCTAATTTCTCATTAATTTGTAAAAAACAAAACAGGATATTCTGAGTTTCTCCTCCAGCGAAGCTACCTTTCCGTTATTAATGTGTTACTAGCTAGTGAGTGGACTAACTTGTAGTTTGACTGACTAGCGTTTTAGCACTCTTCTCGGCTCAGAACTCAAAAATAGTTCCCCGCTACAACGATTTCTGGTCATTTGATGACAACGGATAGAAAAAGCGCTTCTTACGTGCAGGAGCTGAGCAGCCTGCAGACGCCACAGGTCGCGTTCCTGAGCAGGTACATGGGCCAGCCGTACGCCGCCATGGCAAACAGCATGTAATAACACACCTCCTTATACATGGCCATCTCCGTCTGCGTGACAGCGATGTATAGAGAGAGCAATTACACAGACGCACACACATTTCACAACAGGGACAGATTTTCATACACACACATTCACGTTCTCACCGAGTTTTTGAGATCCAGATAGCGTGTACTACGTGTTACCGGCATCCCAGACAGGAAGGCTAAAATGTCATTGTTTGGCTGAGGGACAGAAACACACACACACACACACACACACACACACACACACACACACACACACACACACATATTAAATAGAACTGCATTTTGCTTCTCATGCATTTAGTGCATGAAGTTTTTAACCCTAGTTCATACCTGGTCCAAGATGGCGGATCTCTTCGCTCTCTGTCGCTGCCGGAGCAGCACCAGGCCAGCGATGATGTCACTGGGTACGATGTCCAGATCCCTGAAGAACTCGGCGAAGAGGCTCGCCACTTCCGAGTAGGCGTCCTGAGAAAGCACAACATGGCAAAGCCTTTTGCTTTTCGTTCAATTTGCTCATGATCTCATCAAACATCCCATGATATATTATTTGCGCAAAGCTTTTACACACATCACTGTACACACACATATTAGAAATGTCCAATCAGGACCTTCCCAGAGCTTCACTACAAAATTTAACACAACTTTATAAAACACCTGTATCACTGTCACAAACAGGATCATCTTACCAAGTGCTGCTGGTGATGACAGACGAAAAACAGATTAAACACTCAGCAGCGTTTATACAGCTGACCTTCTGTTTATGCAGTCTCAGTAAAACTATTAGTGTGGATATACAAGTGTGTGTGTTTTTGTGTGTGTTTGTGTGCGTGTGCTTACAGATTGTGTGTCTTTAGCTCTGGTGCAGCACATAAAGAACCTGAGTCTCCTGCTCCAGCTGCTGGCTTGACCCTCCTCTAATCTGTGTCTGAGACCGGGAAAGGAAAGGAAAGACAAGACAAGGAAAGGAAAGGAAAGGAAAAGGAAAGGAAAAGGAAAGGAAAAGGAAAGGAAAGGAAAGGAAAAGGAAAGGAAAAGAAAGGAAAAGAAAGGAAAAGAAAGGAAAGGAAAGGAAAGGAAAGGAAAGGAAAGGAAAGGAAAGGAAAGGAAAGGAAAGGAAATACAAGCAAAGTTAAGGAAAGGAAAAGAAAGACAAGAAAAGGAAAGGAAAGGAAAGCAAAGCAATGTTAAGGAAAGGAAAGGAAAGGAAAGGAAAGGAAAGGAAAGGAAAGGAAAGGAAAAGCAAAGGACAAAGACAAAAGTATATGATTACATATGATATAAATGTATCATACACATGCCTGCCAAATCCCTTCAAATTTTTACGTCAGTTATATTTGTAATCGAATGCATTTGAATATTAATTAAGTATCAGATTCGCATGAAATTTATGCCACCAACATCTTAAGAAACACACACACACACACACACACACACACACACACACAGCCCCTTATACACCCAGTGCTCGCATATCCTTGTAAATGAAGCTAACTAGCTCCGTGTGAAGTCGTTTTGTCTTTCAAGAAATAATCCAAGCGTGGATGATGGAGAGAACTAGGTTGTCATGCGCGGGTGCTTGAAGTGACTTCCCTCAGCCTCATCAGCTAACTGTGTGAGTGTTTTGCAGGGACAGTAATGGCCGACACAGCTCACCTGCATCTTTCATTTTCAAAAATTAACTCTTCTCTGCAAGAGGTGTGTGGCAACAACACCACAGACTGGGAGGGAACGAAAGGATCAGTTGGAAACACTGCTGGCTATTCGTCAGCTTCCTCTGATGCCGTAAGGTCTCAGTGAGGAGCCAGACAGTGCTCTTTATCTCACACGTGGAAGCTCTAGGTGCGAAAGTTAATTATGAGAAAAGCCACCTACACAGACTGTGCAGTTCCCAGGCACGGAGCTCGACGTGCAGACATGAAGGCAGCCAGAAAATGAGGAGTAGCCCCAGACTTGGTGCATCTGTCAGCAGCTGCCCCGGTGGTAAAACCATCACCAGTCACTAGAGATCAGTCAAGTCTCAATAAGATATAGCATTTGCACTGTTTATAGAGCGCTGTTGTCTGTTATTGTCTGGCGAGGAACACCATCAGGACGCGTTATCAGTCCTCATGACAACTTGGACAAGAGATGGAGGATACTCACACGGGATCACAGTCAGGGGCATGAGGTGACGACTTCCGGCCTTGCTGTTGGTACTTTACTAATTACCTGAGTGTGTGTGATGTGTTTTAGAAGCATGGCAACACATCACATTTTTTAAAAATTGTACCTCCGCCCACTCCTGAGGGAATTTCGACCTATCTCGCCCACTCCCACAGACACTCTTGAATGCTTTGTAGTAAAAGCGTTGCACAGAAACAAACATGCTCCTGTGTTAATGAACGTGGCCTTTCTTTGTCTAGTGCGTTTTACCCAAGTGTGTGTGTGGTGTGCTGTAGCCGAGTGTGTACGATGTTATGATGTGTGCTGTACCTGAGTGTGTATGTTGTTAGGTTGCGTTGGCGGCGGCGCGTGGCTTTCAGTTTGACGAAGGTTCTTCCCGTGGGGTCAAAGGTGCACATCATGGTGAAACACACACTGAAGATCACTAACCAGTTACACACCACAATACCTGTAACACACACACACACACACACACACACACACACACAGACACACACACGATATGACCTCTTCACACAGGTGTGAGATTGATTTACTGACTGATTGATTGATTGGATGAATGGAAGGAAGAAAAACAGGAAAGGCTATATCAATAAATGTAACAATGAAAAATAAAAAGTCACGGAAATGAAACAGTCAAGGCTGAAGGAAAGAAAAAGAAAGAAAAAGAAATTAACTCCAGAGAAAACAACACAAAAACAATAAGAAAGAAAGAAAAAGGGAAAGAGGGATTGTGTGTGTATGTCTGACCGAGGGCGAGGTTTTTGGCCGTGATGTCGGAGCAGGGTTGGTAGTACTGCACCAGCCAGGCAATCCCCACCACTGCATACACCAACTCTACCAGCAGGATGGCTGAGACACACACACACACACACACACACACACACACACACACAATCACACAACTGCACAGAAATGAAGTATACAATCATATTCAGTAATATGTCTAAATACAAGAGAGTTAGCGCCAAAGAGTGGCCAGAAAAAGGGCACTGCAGCAAGAGGCCCACTGGGACAGGCATCACGCTGCCCCAGTGCTCACTCTATGAACATTTTCAGTGGAGGAGGAACAACAGACAGGACAGATAATGACAAGGTTAGTGTTTTAATTCTCCGTAGCCACCAAGATCTTCTTTTATATTAGGAATTATATATAAAATACTAAATTTCTGTAAACTAATGCAAAGGGTGAGTGCAGACAGCGTGTATAAGATATAAAGAACCATTTCCACAGTCAGATATATTGTAAAGATTGGAAGGGTTTACGAAGTGGACAATGTCTGCATATTAGAAATGCGTGCGCACCACGGTGAAAGCCTCGGACAAAGAAGAAAAATGCATCTCCCTTGTCCAGTATTTCTGATGCACTAAATGTTTCGGGCTAGCTTCAGGTATTTTTTTGTATGTGGTTTCTGAGATGTAGTTGAACTGTAGATTTTGCGGAAACCTGGCAACCCTGCTGCTTCGAACACAGAATCAAACTGCAAGGACTTGAACTCATCTGCGGATTATTATGTATGTATTATTATTATGTAAACAGAACTAGTTGGTAACTAGGGTATTTTCTTAATTAAAGGTCATTTTTTCCCCTCCAAATTCAGCTGAATCATGCATAAATGTCAAGAACATTGCTTTATATTGTCCAAAGATGATATTTTCTAGAATTCCGGTCATCAATATTAAATATTTTACACCTGCATGGTATCAGCTTTTATTTATAAACACAATTGATAGATTTAAGACATGCGATTTTAAGTAATTTTTTTTTAAAAACTGTGCTGTGGCAGGGATTTAGGCAGGTCTTGAAGTTATGGCAAAGGATTAAGGGATATACAAGACGGCGAAAGATACATGAATGTTGCTGTTTTAGTAAATCAGTAGAGAATAGTTCACTATTTATGCGTTTATTGAGGAGTATTTCAGTGTGGCATAAGAGAACATTGTGACTTCATTAGAAATGGGTCAGACAAACACAACAGCAGGGTTGAAAATGAGAATTAGGAGTGTGTGTGTGTGTGTGTGTGTGTGTGTGTGTGTGTGTGTGTGTGTGTGTGTGTGAGTGTGTGTGTGTGTGTGTGTTCCTTCCTCACCGAGCCGTATATAGAGCACGTACTGCACGGCCTCTCGGGGCTGCGTGTACAGGATGCTGCCTCTCATGCTCAGCCACATGATGGCGCTCTCACAGATCAGGCAGCTGATCAGGATGCCCATGTAGCCGCGGCCGTGGTCCACCAGCGTGACGGAGCATGACTGATCTGAGCCGTACGGGAGGCCGAACAGTACCACAGAGAGCACCACCAGCCTAGGAACAGACCACAACAACAACAACGACAACAAAAATTAACAATAATTACCTTTATTATTATCATCATATATACTAACTAAGGCGGGTCATTTGAATAAATCATTAATAAGTCATTTGGAAAAAAAATACTGTTTGATGTGTATGTTTTTGTTGTAAATTATACTTCAGTTTAAAATGAATCTAGGTGAACACACACACACACACACACACACACACACACACACACACACACACACACTTACCATATACAGTGCAGTATGAAGAGGAAGAGAGCGGGCAGCACCAGGTCATCACTGCCAACTGACCAGCGCCGCCGAAACATCACCATGCCCGGCATCACTGCCCTGAAACACACACACACACACACACACACACACACACACACACTGAAGGTAATGACAAGTACAAATAAACATCCTGTTTATATACACAAGCCGAGAGCTACAATCCTGTACCCGTCATCCAAACACCAACAATCTTATTTTTCATCTTAACACACTTCAAGTACTTACGCCCCACACACACACACACACACACACACACACACACACACACAATTAATTAATTACATAATATTAAATAATATCATATCATATCAAAACACCTGTAAAGTGGATCAAGTCAAAAACAAGAAGGTTATAATGTAACCATGACAACAAACATTACAGTTTGTGTTAATCTGCACAGAAAAACGAAACAAAACAAAACAAACACCTCAAGCTCCGCCCATTGTGTTGGAATTAAACCTACCAGCTATTGTATCGAGCTCTCCTAGTGACGAATACAAGACTATGGAACTCCTCGGGTCACGTTTATCAGCGTTTATGAGTTTCACACGGTAAGTTAAGAGGGTGATCAGTATTGATCGCGTGACAAAGTAGTGAATTATTATTAAAACTGCTGACTATTTTGACAGAGCATATTTGAAAACATAGCTGAAATTCGTAATTCAATGTTATATGGATGACTATATGCATATGAAGATTATTAGGCTAGGCATTGGCTGCTAGCATAGCCAGTCTCTTGCGATTTGGAATCCTGACAACGCCACAACCATCTGTGGCCAGGAGCCAAGCGAGCAAAATTGCTTTTTCTCCCCTGTCAATCACAGTGACACTGGCCAATCGTGAGCTTCTGTGAGCTCATGCATGTGGAAGAGGGCGGATAGCACTTTCCTCCTCTGCCCTGTTCAAAAAGATACGGTAGCTGGATTCACGTATCTGTGAGGAAACACACGCTAGACCACGTCCCACTCCCCGGTTGGTAGCTGTTGAGTGACAGGTGAGAGCTGGCTGGTGGGTGGGAATTGGCAAAAATAAACGAATCAGGGACAATTTTGGGGAAAAAAACTAGCTTGATATTTCCAGAAACAAACTTAACCAAGAGTAGTGGGGCGAACCCGATGATGATGATGATACCAATAACGATCTTGTGTTAGCTACTTTTCGTAGTAGCATGTAGAGGAGAAAAGACTAGTTTGGCTGTAGCTTAGCTA
This sequence comes from Pangasius elongatus, assembly GCA_033441825.1. Classification (NCBI taxonomy): domain Eukaryota; kingdom Metazoa; phylum Chordata; class Actinopteri; order Siluriformes; family Pangasiidae; genus Pangasius; species Pangasius elongatus. The sequence goes on from JAKKZN010000011.1 coordinate 23,747,539, forward strand.
TTTTAAAGCATAAATCATGTGTAGCTTGACCAGTTACAACTGCAAAGTAGCTTCCCCTACGCTGGAAATAGCCACAGCATCCAAAATCTTGGTTTCGGAAAGCTGATAAGTGGTCATGGTGTGAACTCACGCACGTACCTGAAGCACAGTGAATCTAAAGGGAGGGGGGAAAAAACGGGAGAAACAACGTCGGATGAATTCTGTGGAAGAATTTTCGACCTGAGACTCCTGCGTGAAGTGAGCAGAAACAATTCAGTCCTAAAGAAATGTTTAACATATAATGTTTAACGTATAATGTACTGAATATTAAATGATTAAACAAACGACGGCTAAACGTATGGAGTAAACGAACAGGGCCTGCCTGTGACGCGTTACACAGGCAACACGGTTATCAAAATCGATTTCCAGCTTATCGGCAAAACAAACAGAAATTCGCCAGGACGAATTTTGTAACCAGCTGTTAATATTTTACGTTTTGGAGGATGCACTGCACTCCTGGCGCTCTAACATGATTAAAGTTTTATACTAAATAGCAGTTATGAGTTGCTCAGGATTTAAGTGATGTAAGAATTTAATTAAAAAAAATATATATATATATAAATTCAGTTGATCTTCAGTAAGCGCTTTATCCTGGGCCAGGGTTGCGGTGGATCCGGTGTCTATCCCGGGATCAGTGGGTGCGAGGCAGAAACACATTCTGGATGGCTGGATGGGCTGCCAGTTCACACCAGACACATACACACATTTACCATGCGTAGCCAACCCACCTGCTGGAATGGTTTGTGGAACAGGAAACCAGAAAAATGAATCATGGAATCATGAGTGAGAAATTCCTATTTCATCACGGATCACACTGGTATAGCATCCCACCCCTAATCAATACTACATCATAACAAACGGCTGCACGTATCGCCCATGAGAAAAATATATAGGAGGGAAAATCGAAGGAGGAAAGAGGATAAGATGGAGCATTTTACATGGGAGCGAAATCAGCAAACAGTAAACACCTGGAGAGCAGATGGTACTGAGAACGAGGAAAACAGCAAACAGACAAACGATAGAGAACGAGACAGTGAAAGAGGGGAGAGAGAGAGAGAAAGAAAAACAACAGATAGAGAGAGCAAGAGTGAAAGGAGAGACAGAAATAGAGAGCAAGAGCAATGCTAAAAAAACAGAAAAGAGAAAAGAGAGAGAGAGAGAGAGAGAGAGAGAGAGAGAGAGAGAGAGACAGAGACCGAGTGTGTTCATTAGCCCAACATTGGTTTGTCACCGTCAATGAAAATGAGGCTCCTGTCCGGTTGCCATGGTTACCGCACCCTGTAATCGGTCAACTGGTTCTGTAGCATTGAGTGTGATGAGATGAATCAATACACACACCTCAATGCAACACACACACTTAAAACATGCATTGTAATTGCTGATTTGGTTTTTCTGTTGTTTTTTTTTTTATAAAACTGAAACTCATCCTGGAAAATAAATGCACAAGCGTGACAAAAAGCAGGCAGCCGAGCGCTCTGGATGTGGCTCTGCACGTCGGCCATTTTTCTGCCACCGCACGTCCTGAAGCAACGCCTTCACAGCGTAAACTTTTGTCACAACAGGTCCGCGCCACTGCTCCCGCTGATACAAAGAGCGTATCATTAACCTTTATTTACTGGCGGAGAGAGTGATGAGACGGCTCTGTATCAGAGCGAGGAAGAGGAAGAGACGGGAACTGTGCAGAAACACAGCTGGACTGGGACTGGGCAGTGTGGGCGGAGCTTAATGTAAATATCATCAGATTTGATCAGGACATCAGCAAGGAGGTCTTCTTAGTATTTCTTTGTATATTTGGATATTATTTCAGTCTGGATTTGAAGTGACATGGGTCCTTTCAGCAGATTTGGCAACCTTGCTACTTGCGAAATCACAATCACAAGCAGTCAGTGAAGACACATTCCAGACACGTGAAAATGCCAGGTGTGAACAGCTATCAGACACCGACGTCCACTTGAGATCTGATCACCCGAGACGTTGATACTGAGCTTGAACAGAACACTCTGAGGCACACGACTGTAAAACTGCAAAGCATGCAGTATGAAATAGTAAAGTTTCCTAAAGATTGTATTAGGATACAAAGAATCAACACAAACACTATAATAACAACAACAATAATTCCCAGAACAGGAAATCCCAGTGCAGATGGCAGGGTCGGAATTTTGCACCAACTGCAAGCACCCATGCTGCCTTGTATCAACGGTTCAGGCTGGTGGGGGTGATGTAATGGTGTGGGGAATGTTTACTCGGCACACAAAATGGCAATTTACCTTTTACCTCATGACTACTTCCAGCAGGATAATGCTCCATGTCTTAAAGCACAAGTCGCCTCAAACATGACAGAGTTTAATGTGCCTCAGTGGCGTCCTGAGTCACTGGAAATCCAAATGTCAAAGCCAAACCTGCCTTTTGATGATCATATCATATCGCTCAATCAACGCACTTATCTAGCGAACTAGCGCGCTATACTTTATTACGCTTATGTTAGGTTTCCGGGCAATTAAAAAAAAAAAAAAACGAGACTGGACAAACACATTAGAGCTCTTACTTTCCCGGTGAGCTAGCTAATGCATTTATGATTTGTCCACTCACGAATAAACGCATACGTATCCCACATCCTCAGACTGCAGCAATCACGCCGGTACACCATCAATAAAAAACACCAGTCCTCAGCCCCGCAAGCCAATCAGCACTTCCTCTATTGTTCCGAAGAAGCGATAGAACATTGATCTCTCCGAAGGGGAGGGGTTCATCGGTCCATCACAGAGAAGGAGCCATGAGGGAGAAATAAAATGTCACACAAGGCAAAGCATATTGGGTAATGTAAATCAGGATGGGGAGAGAAAGAGCGAGCGAGAGAGAGCGAGTGTGAGGAGAGAAAGAGCGAGCGAGAGAGAGCGAGTGTGAGGAGAGAAAGAGCGAGCTCCATCCTTATAAAGCCATATATAAACATAACATCAAAGCATCATGATATAATGATGATGTCAATAATATCATCAGGACCTCACATTAACAAGCGGAGCATTCAAATCTACGTTTTACCCACTGTCTGATCATTTTTTTAAAAATATTTTTATAAATGCTAAATAAAAATAAATTGAACTCGTTATTATTCATGGGATTCTTTTTAAATGTAGCAGTGATAGACATGTGCACGTTTCGTTGCATTTGCCTAAAATCTATATATATATTTTTTTAGAATATTTTAAACTAATAGCTTACCCAATATCATTTAATCTTCTCGTGGAGTAAAAAAAACACAGGGAAACAACCGACGGCGTCCTTCTTTCATGTTCCGTTACTGCAGCATTCTCAGTACGTTATATCCTGACACTTAAAATACTTTTACTGAAGCATGGTGGTGGCAGCATCATGCTGCTGTTCAGCTGGAACTGGGGCTCTAGTCAAAGATCTGAGCTCGGATCCATTTTTCGTTCTTTTTTTTCCCCACAAAAAAAAGCAAAGATCTTTCTAATATTAGATACCATAAAAATGCAAATAGCCTAAGGATACCTTTTTTTTGGTAAACTTTTTTTTTACATTTTAGTTTACGAAAAAACACAAGCACACACTACATTAAATATATCGTTGATTATAATGTTATATAAAATATACGCAGCTCGATGTCCACCTTCGCATCGGTGAGTCATGATACATCAATGCTTTACCCAGGATTCATCCAGAGTGTTAAGACACAGGAAGTGAGCTAATCACTAATGCTTACTTTTGGTGTCAAAAGTAGGACAGCAGTAGGAAATGTGGTCAAGAGGCTCTTTAACTAAAACTGCAATGCATACATCTGCAGTGTGTGTGTGTGTGTGTGTGTGTGTGTGAGAAAGAGAAAGAGAGAGAGAGAGAGAGAGAGAGAGAGAGAGAGAGAGATAGGAAGGTATACAGCATATTTTGACACTCATACATTAATGGAGTGTGTGTATGTGCGCACACAGGAATACACACACACGCACACCCGTATGCTGACACACACACAGGCGCACACACATATATACACATGCACATGCAACCCCACACAGATGCATATGCACAGACACATATACGGTATAAACACACGCACACACACGCACGCACGCACACACACGCACGCACACACACGCACGCACACACACGCACACACACGCACACACACGCACGCACACACACGCACGCACACACACGCACGCACACAGAGCTAAAAGAGGTGAAAAGGACCGAGTGGGTGGTGGTGGGAGTGAAAGACAGTGAGTGAAGCGAGAAAACATGAAGAAGAAACAAAGATAAAGAGAGAGTGTTAGAAGCAAGAGAGAGAGAGAGAGAGAGAGAGAGAGAGAGTTTGAGCGAAAGACGAGGGGAATGGTGGAGGGAGAGCGGAGTGGGTGTGAGTGGCACACAGTCCTCATTCTAAAAAAAGGAGATGATGCCAGTTCGGTGCCAGAGACTGAATCTGGATGTGTGAGATAAAAGTGCAGGAGGAGGAGCAGCTGCACACGAGGAGAGATGCAAGAAGCAAAGGAGGAAGAAGTGACAAAGACCATGAGAAAATCTGTATATATTATATTATATTATATATATATATATATATATATTAACGACTAACAAATTATTTCTTCAAGCACCATCTTTCCTCATCAACTTGCGCTTTAGACAGAAAGATGATTAAAGAACCAATAAATAGATGTTGCCAATGATGGATGGAAAGATGGTTAATCTAAACGAGTGTTACGATTTTGGGGCAAAGAAAAGAGGTTGAAGAAAGGACAAGTGAAGGGAGCTGTGCATCGTGGGACTGGGAGAAGGAGGAGCATGAAGGAACGCAGCGTGCTGACAAAGGATGCTAAAAAATAAATAGGGCATGACTAGAGGACGAGAGACAACCACAGAGAGAGAGAGAGAGAGAGAGAGAGAGAGAGAGAGATTTCCAAAGCACTGAATATACAAGATGTTTAAAATGTTATATCTTCTGCTTCAATATGTTTAAAAAAAAACAAAACAGATCTGTCAAATTTACTAACAAACATAGTAGCGGAAGACAAAAACAAACGTCCTGTTCCCGAGAAACAGCAACGCGCAAAAACCTACTGATTGTTACAAAGCGCTGACACTGGAGACTCCTTCCATAAACGTGAAATAAACATCTCCTTACAGAAACCTTCACAGTATCAACAAGTAGACGCATGTCTTTTTCAAAGATCTGGGAATGAGCTGTTACTATGGAAATGATAACTCATTAATACGATATAATATAATGCATGATATTGTTTTTGAGCCGTTACATTTAACCAGCTGATGAAAACAAACTGACGAGTGTGACGAGGAGAAGAACGAGGAAGTGATTATAGTATAGACTGGCTTTTGAACCACTCATGTGATGTGATGAGTGTGTGTGTAGAATCTATGATGCATGTTCATTCTTTTTATGTCCAGTTCTATTGTCACAAAGTTGCTAATAATAATAATAATAACAACAATAATAATAGTAATAATAATAATCATGCTTCCAGGATAGAAATTACTTCGCTGTGTGTTTAGTTTCCACCCAAAGTGTGTGCACGCTCACTTGAACACACGTCTTCCTGTTGCCATACAGTTGCCTAGCAGCAAAGAAACACACACGTCCTCTTTATCAACTTTCTCTTCTTACACAATATCTGTTAAAGATTCAACGAGTGATTCCACAATGCTGTACGATAATGTCATAGTATGAAAAGATTTTCAAAAAAAAACATCCTAAACAAGTCTCTTTCACAACAATGTATGCGCATGTAAAGACTAATCACAACCTAGC
>JAKKZN010000011.1:23768782-23779186 GCA_033441825.1 Pangasius elongatus
GTTGAGGGACCAGCTTATCAATTCCATAGTTTAGGATTCGAGAAGCTTCACCAGCAGAAGGAAAAATAGAGACGAGATGGGAGAGGCACACAGACACAGCAATACAGGGCTTTTTTTTTCTTTCTTTTTTAATTGTACATTTATGTTTCATTACAAAATGAAGGAGGAACAAAAAACAACAAAAATAAAGATGGCATTGACTTGTTTAAGGTGTTAAAACTAAGTAAATCGACGGTGTACCGAGGTATGATTCCTTAGTCAGCCAGTAAAAACGTGGTTTTTTTTCCTTTTCTTTTTTTTTGAAAATCAAAACTTCAATTCCTATACAGAACCATTTACACAACAAAGAGCATGGCATCTTTTTTCTTTTTTTTTTTAGAAACTTTTCTGAAATGTTAGGCGCAGAGAGAGCGTTGGCGTTCAGCTGCGCCTCCTCATACACAATTGCGATCCACTTTTCTTCTTCCATGGACTGAAAATGGTGGGACGTGTTCTGGAAGGAGTAAAGATTAAACATTAAATGTTATCCTTATAGAAAGCTCGACGATATAAATGAGATACCAGAACGATCAGAGGTGCTGTTATAGAAAATAACCTTCTGACCAATCAGAATCGAGAAGGAGGAGGGACCACGTCTCACCCATCAATGCCTGTCCCTGTGCTCTCGGTCACGCCCTCGCTCCCGCTCCCGCTCCCTGTCTCGGTCTCGGTCTGTGCTGGACGAGCGCTCTCGATATCGATCCCTCGATCGGCTCCTCGCTCGCTCCCGAGAACGTTGTCTCTTGCTACAGGTGTGCAGACAAGGACAGGATTATGTTCCTTGTCAACAGATGACCCAATGGAACAACAGATTAGGACACAGACGGACATAGACACACACACACACACACACACACCTAGAAGGGAAGCATTTGGTCTCTATGGAGTTCAGACAGTCGTTAAGGGACTCGACTAGCATGCGGCAGCGCTTGTCGTAGAACACACGAGACTGTTTGATCACCGCCGTGGCCGTGTAGAGGGTCTCTATGGCCATCCGGATGTCACCTGAGAGAAAGACAGAGACATCGTGCTTAGACAAATGCCAACAAATAAATGCAGAATTAAAAAAAAGACCTTAACATTTTTTCTTTTAAATTTAACCTTGCGTTCATGCTAACACATGCGAATTTTTTGATTTTGTCTCTAGCTGCACTTTACAACGTAAATGTGACAAGCCTACTACTGACTGTCTGACTGTCGCCTCTTGTGGTAAATACAGATATTATGCATCATACAAAGAAATGGTGCATAGCAAACAAAAAAAAATATTAGGGCAGTTTGTGGAAATGAGACCTGACGTGGCTGCAGAAATGGCTTTAGTGATGGCGCTGCTCGCAATCGTTCTGTTCCTGTTTATCAGCTCATCGAAGTCTCCGTCCCTGTTAGATACAAGACGACAGGCTTTACGCTTCTCACAACACACACACACACACACAAACGAAATCAAACTGCACACAGAGTTCACAGTGCTGCCTTTCCTCCCGACTCACTCAGCTAATCACTTGGAATCAACCGAAATTTGAAAGCGGACAGGGAGCGCCACTTCCGAGACACGCCCCCTGACTGTATCGAGGAATGATTTCCCGCCATGTATGTTTAGCTGGCACTCGTTTAATTTCCAGTTGGATTTGTTCTACTCAACCTCTGCCTAAAATAAACATCATGTGTATAGAAGTAAAGACTCAGGTTCTCCTCACCCCGGCTGGCTGAATGCTGTTCTTCTGCCGCCGCCGCCGCCGCCGCCGCCTCCGCCGCTGTGTGTCGCAGGACTCGGGGGGAAGAAGGCGGGGTTGATGTGTAGCGAGGGTGTGTGTGAGTTTTGGGTGTGTGCATTGAGAATGTGTGCGTTGGGGATGTGTGCGCTGGGGATGGGTGCGTTGGGGATGTGTGTATGAGGTGAGGGTGGATGGAACAGGGGAGGAGGAGTGCTAAAAAGAGGAGGAGGAAGAGGCGGAGGAGGAGGAGTGTTGTAAAACGAGGGCATGAGGGGAGGGGGTTTGGCTGGAGGGAACATCAGAGGCAAAGGTAAGGAATGCAGGTCTGACGGAGACGAGGCGGAGGAATTCCTTCCGTCGGCTCGCTCGGAATCACCTTTAGGGGTCAGACGCAGAGGTATTCCTGATCCGAAAGACAGGACATTAAGTGATTAAGTGGTGCGGTTCTTCATTATAATGCTAGTGTCAGCTTCTCAAACTCATTTCATTACGTCTTTAAATGACAGTACGCTAACAGAGCTGAGCAAGTCTGTCCATCTTGCATACTACGGACATTTACAGCTTAACAGCTCAGTAATCGGAATGATCACAGGAGATCTGTTTCCGAGATTCACTCACGTTTTCTGGCCTGAGCCTCAAATTCAGCCAGGTTTTTCCGTGAAACATGACGACACTCCACTTTTTCGCCGTTTATCTTGCACTGTGGCATGGTCTCTAATAAACGCTTGAAAGACTCTTCTGTGGACACCACCATCTCAGCATAACTAAAACAGATACAGAGATGTTTTAAGAAAGGTGCTGATGGGCATAGAGAGAGAGAAAGATAGAAGAAAGAGAAAGAACTCACCCTTTGGACTGACCATTGGTCCTGTTCTCTGCAAACTTAATTTCTACGATGTCTTTCACACCCTGCCTCCGTGCCATTGCTATCAGATCACTGTCTGACGTCCACTTGGGTTTAAAAAAAAAAAAAATAGAAACAGATTAGAAATAGAAAAAAAAATCAATTTCTCAACTAGACAGGATTCAACAATATTTAGAACATGCAAGATGATATTTTCTTTCAATTACTAGCCAAACAAATTCATAATGAAGTTTTAATCGAGTGTACAATAGTGAGTATGCTACATGTAGGGTTAAACAATCAGGATGGGAGTCTCGGACTCATAACTGACATTTAAGTGTGCTTACCAGAATATTAGGCCACGCCCACTGTGCTGACATATAAATGAGTTTATGTAACACTCGAAACAGGTGCTATACAAATACACAAGAAATTATATTTCCTTTTTCTGAGAAAAGAAAACTTACTTATAACGACAATCTAAAGGCATCTGCTGAATTCCATCAATAAACGTTTAAAATATGCAATTATATAAGAGCCCAGCTTCAAAAATACATCTCGAATAACACCAGTCTTGTGCAGTTTTATCCAACTTCACAACAATCAGGTTACTTACAGTTTCCCCGAGTGTCTTTGTGCTATAATAAAATCACATCAACACAGCCACACTAGTGAGGGATAACCATGTGTTTAACTACACGATTCTTCAGCACCCTGTAAGGGGTCATAAGGAGGGATCTTGGGGAATCTTGGTGGATTAAGTCACCTCGTCCCTGTCAGCGAGGTTGTAATACATTATTCGCTCCCAGAAAGATGCCAGCCATGGTGCAGTGACGAGATGTAATGGACACCACATACACCAAATGTATGGGGATTCGCCACTGTCCAGCAGTCCATGAAGAAACTGGGACTTGGGAACTGCACCGGATCTGGCTGATAAGATCCAAACAATCACCTATGGGTTATAACACCTAAGGGTTATACAAGGTCGATGTACTAGGGTCACAGTCCTCGTTCGTTCTGGGGCTGTCACGGTGAGGCCAGTCACGGCCCAGTGCATCTTTCCCCAGCAGGCTGTCCAGCTTTGCTTTGGTATGTGGACACTTGACTATCACACCCATGTGTCTGATGATCCTGTTCCATAGTTGATCGCCCTTTGCTGTTCTAATGAGCTCCACTCTTCTGGGAAGGCTTTCCACTAGAGTTTGGAGCGTGGCTGTGGGGATTTGTGTTCATTCAGCTACAAGNTTTAAATCTAGTTTCCATCTAGTTCTAGATTTGTAAAGGACTGAACTGGTTCTTAAAAGCCCTGCCTTTTCAGACACTATGTTAATGTTTTCATTTTGCACTGGGATAATGAGAAATAGCATTGCACAAACTAACTGACATGAACCAGTCCTGTGGCTGCACAGCATGAATTCATGTCAGTTAATTTGCGCAATGCTATTTCTCATCACCCCAGTGCAAAATGCTTTTTGAGATTTGCCTTCCAAGGACAGGAATCCCAGTTCAAAGTTCTGCCTGTGTTTTTTGACATATATGCAGACAGCCCTTTCTTCCCTGATGGCTAGAGGCATCAGGACACTGCCATATTTGGACGACTGGCTCTTGTGCATTCTCAGCAATGAGCAGGCTGTTCAGGACACATCCATGCTCCTCGCTCATAGTACAGTGCTTGGTCTCAGTGCTTGGTGAACTCAGAAAAGAGCTCCCAAACACTGAAGGCCAGACTACTCATCAGCAAGAAGCTGGATTCATTGGATTAATAGGAATATTTGGAATAATTGCTGATGGCACCCCTAGTTTCATTGGGCTTGCTGGAACTAAGAGACCTTCGCAGTAAATTATGATCCTGTTCCTGGAAATCAAATACTACAACAAGAGATGTGTCCTTGTCTCAGCAAGAGGGGCACAGGCTCTAGCTGGAACAGAGCACTTCCCTCACGGACTGAGTGGTGACATGGGGGCATGTAACCCCTGGAATCAAATCAAAACATGAAGACATGGTGTGTGAAGGTTGGAGTGGAAGAACTCGAGTGTCCTGCACAGAGCCCTGACCTCAACCCCACTGAACACCTTTGGGATGAACTGGAACACCGACTGAACCCCAGACCTCCTCGACATCCCAACAGAATGAACGCAAATCCCCACAGCCACACTCCACAATCTAGTGGAAAGCCTTCCCAGAATTGTGGAGCTCATTATACCAGCAAAGGGGAATAAATCTGGAATGAGATGTTGCTGTGCTTTATCAGAGTTGAGCTTAGCTACTTGTAATGCCACATCACACCTCATTTGCATGAACCAAATGGAAAAACCTCAGTGTTAACCCAGAGGAAATGACCGGTCACTAATCGTTTAGTATCAGCGTTGAAAGCTCACCCAGTTGAAGTTGCCGATGTAGACAGAGAACCGTTTTCCTCCACCATATTCCCCCGTTGCTGCTTTACCATCCTCCTTAGAGTCCTGCTTTCCCAGAGTCCTCTCGCTGTCCACCGATCCAGTTAACACGTCGTCATAAAGAGCGTCAGCTTCTGCCTCCAAAGAGCCTCCACCCTGCAGCACACACACACACATTTCCCCACTCATCTGTATAGGTTCACTAGAGGAAATGGGACTGCGCTGGGGATGATGGCACGGATCTGATTCCTATCAGCATGGGTTTCACCTGTTACCTCGGTGAGTGACTCCCAACTACTTCAGCAAGAAAGGTGATTTGTGGTGGAATGAAACTAGTTCAGTAGTTCTTACAGTCGCATCAAACTGTCGACGCTCAGCGCTGCTGATCCTGGCTACCTACGAACATACACAATCACTGCTGGAGGTTATTTTTATATCAACTAGCTGGTAATTATTTAGCGACCGAGTACGAGAGCAACACTGATAATAACAATCATTTAATTTGCCATATCCATTGCCATGTTTTGGGAATTATTCTTGGTGTTTGATCACACAACAACAACAACAACAACAACAACAACCATCCTAATACACCAATATCGCTTCTTAAGTGGAAAGTCATAGCCTCAGTGGAGGTGGATATAGAGGCTGGAGGTTGTGTGTTGCTCTTTTACGTAGACGTTATTTGTCGTGACCTTAATCATGGATTCATCATCAGTGTACTTTTACCACACGTCCTGTAGTCTAGCTTTCATTTCGATCCTGATCTCGGGGTATGGTCTGCGGTATGTTCTTGTTGTTCGTGTGTGTGTGTGTGTGTGTGNACATCACCCGACACACTAATCACCCGACACACTAATCACATCACCCGACACACTAATCACCCGACACACTAATCACAACACTCGACACACTAATCACAACACTCGACACACTAATCACCCGACACACTAATCACCCAACACACTAATCACATCACCCGACACACTAATCACATCACCCGACACACTAATCACAACACTCGACACACTAATCACCCGACACACTAATCACCCGACACACTAATCACAACACTCGACACACTAAAGACCTGACACACTGATCACCCGACACACTAATCACAACACTCACACTCGACACACTAAACACCTGACAAACTAAACACCTGACACACTAAACACCCGACACACCAGACACACTAAACACCTGACACACCTGACACACTGAACACCTGACACACTCGACATACTAAACACCTGACAAACTAAACACCTGACACACTAAACACCCGACACACTAAACACCAGACACACTAAACACCAGACACACTCGACACACTAAGACCCGACACACCTGACACACTGAACACCCGACACACTGAACACCCGACACACTTGACACACTCGAAACACACCTGACACACTGAACACCTGACACACTCGACACACTGAACACCCGACACACCTGACACACTAAACACCTGACACGCTCGACACACTGAACACCTGACACACTCGACACACTGAACACCTGACACACTCGACACACTGAACACCAGACACACCTGACACACTGAACACCCGACACACCTGACACACTGAACACCCGACACACTCGACACACTGAACACCCGACACACTCGACACACTGAACACCTGACACACTCGACACACTGAACACCTGACACACTGAACACCTGACACACTCGACACACTGAACACCCGACACACCTGACACACTGAACACCCGACACACCTGACACACTGAACACCCGACACACTCGACACACTGAACACCCGANACACACTAACCACAACACTCACACTAAACACCAGACACACTAACCACAACACTCACACTAGACACCATACACACTAACCACAACACTCACACTAGACACCATACACACTAACCACAACACTCACACTAGACACCATACACACTAACCACAACACTCACACTCGACACACTAAATACTCAACACGACACAACCCTAAACACACTCAACACTCGAGACTCAGCACATAGTACTGCTGCTTTAAGGCTTCTCTCTCTCAGACCCAGAGCCATCACTTATTTACAAATACTGTGTTGTTTCAGCTCATCAAAGCCCAGAAGCAGAGTTTGGGCCTTCTCTCTCTCTCTCTCTCTCTCCCCTTCTCCCTCACTCCCTCTCTCTCTCCTCTCTCCTTCTCCCTTTCTCTCTCACCTCCTCCGTGTTTAGATCTGCGTAGATGTCGAGCTGCTCCGCGGCCCCTCCATCAGTCTTCGCCATCACTGAACCCGCCTGTGCCTCTGGACAACCCGCGGATGATGACGATGATGATGGTGGACGTGTGGATTCAGTTCAGAGAAACACACAAACACACAGACTCGCCTATCACTCGTCCCTCGCTAGCCAGCAAGCTGGTCGCCTTGTTATGTTTTTCCTTTCCCAACTGCATTCTGACTAACCCCGCCTTCCTGCGTTCTGGTTGGCTAACACGGTGTCGCATTTCGCCCACCGATTGGCTGTCACAACACACCGGATATAATTATCCAATCCGAGGAAAGGGGGCGGGGTTTGTGGAATACGGGTGGGGAAAAATCACCCAATACCATACTGTATGTTACCTGAAATAAATTCCGGAAGAAACACAGTTGGGTTTAATAAGGTGCCAGAATATTTACCAAGTAATATGTAAGATTAAGAATGAGAATTCGATCTATTTTAAGTTGTAGTGGATAACATTTATTATTTTATTATTAAGCTGAAAAGTGTGTGTGTATTAATATACGTTTACTACCTTGCAGTAAAGCTAGCTACGTCACAGTGTAGTCCATTTTGAGAACTACATGTCCCGACAAGCTGATCGGCGATGACGTCATACGGACAAATCAGAAGCCGGGGTCTCATCCGGGGATTTTTCTGTGTTAGCATTCTCTTATGAAAGACAGGCCATAATGCTCTCAGCAGCAGTAAGGAGGACTGTGAGTATTTCTGTTCATGTGCAAGTAATTATTATTCATTTTAATTCATCATTATCTGAAACAAAAGCAAAAAGATAGTTTAACGGTAGAGGGATTGGTGAAGTTTACGGTTCTAGCTATGCTAAGCTATGCTATGCTAAGGTGAGAGTGGGAGAAGGTATAGGTCACGTGGGCTTGTGTTTATCGTTAGAAATTGCAGGAGTTAAAGCAAAAACAGATTTCGAGACGTGCTGTCACAGGAAACTAATCCACACCTTGCTGAAGCTGATTATTTTCCTACAGCAGCACGACACGAAGAGTTGTTTTTTTTTTTTTTTTTTATCCTTTTATAGTTACATGTAATGTTCAGGAACATCCATGAAACAAGTTCCTCATGTTTCCTCAACCTGTAGCTTTGTATATATATATATATATATACACACACACACACACACACACAAATACAATACAAGTTACAAAGCACTGACACTGGAGACTCCTTCCATAAATGTTAAATCACAAAAAGTGCCTTTTTTTAATTAACCAATTTATAAAGTTACCCAGATTATAATTTTTAAATGTTTAATCTCATATGAATATGAAATACAAATTTGATGCTATTAAAAAAAATGCTGGAATTGACTTCTATATGTGAATATTTAAAAAAAAAAACTTTACATATCAGATATTCATTGTATAAGTATTAATAATTCATAGATTATGTGATCTGTGCCATTGGATTTATTAGATTACATTTTATGACCAAATACTGATCATTTTAAGTGCTGTAACACTAATGACCAAAAAAAAGTGACACATTTGTTCTAAAAAACAAAATAATAAAATACAGAACAAAAATCAAGTTGCCCCATATGATTAAAAATAATGTTAAATAAAAATAGTTATTTTTATTTAATCTTAATAATGTTAATATATTAAATTAAATTTAAATTAATTAAATAATAAATATTTAATGAAAATAATGTTCATAAACACTTACCATTATCTTTTATGGGTAAAACCTGAATTGAAAGATTTAACATGTTCTAGGTCAGATCAAATCACACTATTTTGAGAATGATCCTTTTTATAATCTAGGACAACTGTAACGTTTATACATTTTATTATGTCAGTAACATACATAAGTGACTACACACCAAAGGAATATTCCTTGCACTGAAGTACCAGTCTAGAGGGAAGTGTTGTGTTGTTATAGGAAACTAATCAACGCCGGAGTGGTGCGATACGACTTAGTGTGAAGCAGAGGAGGAGTCTGGTTTATACCTGACGCATGGCTTTGCGTGTGACGTTATTGTTCACACACTCGCCTGCGTATCTTATGTACATCAAGTAGATTTCAAAGCGACATCCACTAGACAAACCATCCCTGTCCTTCAGGATTCTAAGTCGAACTGTAAGATGTTGAAAACACTGACGAGCTCCGTCTCTCTTAAAAGACTCCGCTGTTGTCGTGATTGTTGTCATGAGCTGCATCTCCAATTGAAAACTCTGACCTTACACTGAAAATCCAGAAGGCTGGGACGCAAAACCGATCTTTTGGTAGGTGTGAAGGCAACATGAGACATTTTTAAAATATACACACTACCTAAAAAAACGGTTAGTGTTAGAACTCAGTATTTCTAATTTGTAAAATAAACGAGTAAAACCAAAGAGAAGATTTTGAGGTTTTCTCGCGACCCCATTTGTAAATCAAGCTTCCCCACATCGCATAGTTGGGGAAACCTGTGAAGTAGAGCGTCGACCGCACACGTCCCTGTGACCGAGCTGTGACTGTAGAAATGTGATTTAAAGAGCCAGTGCATTAATATTAGCCTGTGATTTTAATTGTTATTGTTGGAGCTGTAATGCATGATTTTTTTTAAATTTTATTACCAGCTCCTGCATGGTGTTCGGTCTCCTCTGCGTTCAGCCGTTCCGGTATCAGTGCTGAGTCGGTCTTACCGCGGTGAAGCTCCAGAGGCGGAGCAGGTCGTGATCCCTCTGCCTCTATGGGAGGAGAAGAAAAACGAGCCACTGGACATCAAGAGGAAGCGCCTGGTGTATGAGAGCAGGAAGAGAGGCATGCTGGAGAACTGCATCCTGCTCAGGTAAGGTGCATTTCCACCAAGGTTCGGTACCTTCCACAGAAACGCAGAGCTGCAGAACCCTCCTGTACTCAGCACGTGGTGAAAATATGTCAGCACTGTAAACATGGAGACTGAAGTTCCTAACGTTCCTGTAGTGGAAACACTCCTAAAGTTCCTGCAGTGGAAACACTCCTAAAGTTCCTGCAGTGGAAACACTCCTAAAGTTCCTGTAGTGGAAACACTCCTAAAGTTCCTGTAGTGGAAACACTCCTAAAGTTCCTGCAGTGGAAACACTCCTAAAGTTCCTGCAGTGGAAACACTCCTAAAGTTCCTGCAGTGGAAACGCTCCTAAAGTTCCTGCAGTGGAAAC
>JAKKZN010000011.1:23800262-23815986 GCA_033441825.1 Pangasius elongatus
GTCCCGCTTTGGAGCTTTCCTCAGCCACAGTAGCCACCATATAACCATATATTCAATATTTGACAAGGCTGTTCAGTAAGGTTTGGGCCACACCAGGATGGGATCTCTGTTCCTCTAAAAAGCTCTAAAACAAGGTATTATGGGAGAAATCTGCTATTATTATCACGCTGTAACAGCGCAGTATTGATTTTTTTGTAAACGTATCATAGTTCAGGATACAGCGACGCGACCGTGAATCCAGGCTGAAATAAGAAGTCGAAGTGAGGGAAAGAGTACACTTTGGTGTTTTGAAGTGAAATGTCTGAGTCCAGAGCTAATCATAGCCATGTACTTCATACTTCCTGGTCCTTCATGAACTCGCTCAGTGTAGATTTAACACCTACAGTGTGTAGCTTCGCCTTTTGGGGTTGAATTAACACTTACAGTGTAGGATAAGCTTCATTAGTAATCATTAGTATAATTAGAATGACATAGACTGAAAGACAGTTAATGTTAAGTTTATCGTTGAACTAAATTAGTGTGTTGAGTGTAAATGGCGTTTCGAAAAATTTATAATACAGTCATGGATAAATAATCGTTTTGTACAAGCAGCTAACAACTTACCTTCTTTTGGAACTTTAGAGAGCTACTAGTAGTCTCCTGTTATTACTTTAGCTAGCTAACAAACACCTTCTGTTATTACGTTAGCTAGCTAACAATAACATTCTTTTGTAACTTTGCCTAACTAGCAATCACCTTCATTCATTTAGCTAGCTAGGAGTAACCTTATTTTGTAACGTTACATAACCATCAATAATCTTGTATTATTATGTCCAGAATACGTAAGTAATTTGGGCGGGAAAAATTTCTCTGTTCTTTTTTTCAGTACAGGAAAATGTGTCGGATGTGATCGGATGATTTTGTGTGGTAATACAAACAGCATCTCCCTTTCATTACGATGCACATAGACAGTATAGTGTCTAACTAATCACATACGTTTCATTTTTTTTGGAAGGAGTCTCCAGTGTCAGTGCTTTGTAAAAGTCTTCACAACAGAGAAGTTTACACTTTTTGGGTTTCTCTGTAAAATGACAGGATGCGTTTTTTGAGAGAGAGAGAGAGAGAGACTGAGGCAGAGTCTGGTGAGGGAATACATAATGTAAAAATGATAACAGGAACTAACTCGTCTCTCGGACATTCTAAAACATTAAATCTTACTATAAACCTTAAAATGTGCAGTTGAAACTTTGGAATCGTTGGCAAAGCACTGTGGTATAAGCAGAATAACACACTCCACACTCCAGACTGCAGAACGTGCGGCTATATGAAAGTAATACACTCTGTGGGGGTTGCGGCACTCCGCTCGGCGTTGTGCCGTATCACACCCCTCCACCGGTGTGCTTTATTTTCATATAACCGCACAGTCTGAAGTGTGTTATTCCTTCCTTACTTAATAACCTGGTCATCAAGCTGTTAACAGATGTAAGTATATTGATATCACGATCACTTCTTGTCCTTTTATCATGGTTTATGACAATTATTATGATATTGTGTGAAAGAATATATTTCGGCACCGAAATTCTTTCTGCGTGAAATGAACAGAAACGTGTACTGTAATGTGGTGGCCGTTTTTACTTTGCATGCTTGTAGTGCCTCTAAAATGACATTTCACACCCTGTTTTATTGTTTATCCTGTTAGTTTAGCCGTAGTTCTTCGCTTTCTTGTCTCCCGTGGTGAGGCTTTCGGTGCAGTCCTGAACACTGTCTGTCTGTAAGTCTTTCATTTTTAATCCTGAAACTTCAAGTTCCTTCTGATCACCACTGTTACAGTAATGCTCATTTCATTCAGTAGATATATACCTATGTCTGGCATGGCATATATTCACAACACATCATAATGGACTCTATATGAATGCAGAACTTGACAAACATCTCATCCCATTATTGTGTTTATTTCCTCGTGCCACTGTTCAATCGTTTATACCCTGACATCTATTAGCATCACAGTCATTTTTTCCTCTGCTGTTATTATCTCTGCTTTTACGTCTCTGAGAATCCGAGACAGACTGAATAACACCATCATCATCCCGGCTTTTTCAAATGTTAAGTCGATTGATTAGTGAATTTAAGGCGTTTGAGACGCACCGTTTGCCTCTGCTTTTCCAGAATCCCTAATCACATCTTAACACGCTCAAATCTTTATTCCGCAATCATCCTATCGTTCCGCACGTAATGACCATGCTTTAATTAAAGATTAAGCCTGTAAACAGCGCACGTCACTCAGTGGCATGACCGATATGCGGAAGCATCGCAGCACAGGAACTGCGCTTCTCTTCCGCACGAGCGGACTCTACCATGAAGCGAAAGTTCCTGAACCTTTTAGCAATGTGTGAGGACCATGTTCAAAGATGGGATTATTCCAAAATAACAAAATCCCTGTTCGAACAGCATTAGTTTCTCATCTGGACATCTGGAATTAAATATTTATGCGTCTCTATGATAAAACCTTTAGCTCTGAAATGGATGGGATTGAACGTCCAGGTCTTTTGCTACCAACCTGATCATGATCACTGGATCATGAATTCAATTAGAGATCCATTTATTGTGTGTGTGTGTGTGTGTGTGTGTGTGTGTGTGTGAGAGAGAGAGAGAGAGAGAGAGAGAGAGAGAGAGAGATTGTGTCCTATGTGAATAGAAAGTGATGATATAACAGCTCATTTAATCAGGCTGTTGTTTATTTTCATTTTCCTTCTAATAAACTGCCAGTAAGGATCCAGCAGAAGCAACATGGCAGCAGCTAAATGTTCGAGGTAGAGGTGTGCACGTTTGTGTTTGTGCATGAGTAAAGAATGTAGTTTAAAATCCCGCTCCCCGGCCGTTCCCGGAGGAATTCTGTAAACTGTTTCTTGCAGGAGTTCCACAAAAATAAAATGAGATCAACACATAAATAAAACAAGACGCACCAATGTATCTGTGTTTCACAAAGGAACAGCTGGTTTAGAAAAATCTGCGTTTTCCAGGTTTAAATGCCTTGCTTTGTCCTGCATGCTTCATATCTGACCACCAACAGCGGCATCATCTGACACACTGACTCACTGACTCACTGACTCACTCACTCACTCACTCATTCACAAACTGACTCACTCACTGACTCATTCACAAACTGACTCACTGACTCACTCATTCACAAACTGACTCACTCACTCACTGACTCATTCACAAACTGACTCACAACGCTGACTCACTCACTGACTCATTCACTCACTCACTCACTCACTCACTCACTCACTCACTCACTCATTCACAAACTGACTCACTCACTGACTCATTCACAAACTGACTCACTCACTGACTCACTCACTGACTCATTCACAAACTGACTCACAACACTGACTCACTCACTCACTCATTCACAAACTGACTCACTCACTGACTCATTCACACACTCACTCATTCACTCACTCAGTCACTCACAAACTGACTCACTCACAGACTCATTCACAAACTGACTCACTCACTGACTCACTCATTGACTCACTCACTGACTCATTCACACACTGACTCACTCACTCACTCATTCACAAACTGACTCACAAACTGACTCACTCACTGACTCATTCACAAACTGACTCATTCACTGACATGTTCACACACTGACTCACCCACTCACTCACTCTTTCACACACTGACTCACTCACTCACTCTTTCACACACTGACTCACTCGCTCACTCTTTCACACACTGACCCACTCACTCACTCATTCACAAACTGACTCACAAACTGACTCACTCATTCACAAACTGACTCACAAACTGACTCACTCACTCACTCACTCATTCACAAACTGACTCACTCACTGACTCACCCATTCACTCACTCACTCACTGTTTCACACACTGACTCACTCACTCACTCTTTCACACACTGATTCACTCACTCATTCACACACTGACTCACTCACTCACTTTTTCAAACACTGACTCATTCAAACACTGACTCACTCACTCACTCTTTCACTCACTCTTTCACTCACTCACTCACTCACACACTGACTCACACACTCACTCTTTCACACACTGACTCACCCACTCAGTCACACTCTCACTCTTTCACACACTGAGTCACCCACTCCCTCACTCACTCACTCACTCACTCACTCACTCACTGACTCATTCACACACTGACTCACTCACTCTCTCACTCTTTAACACACTCACTCACTCACTCACTCTTTCACACAAACACACTCTCACCCACTCACTCTTTCACACTCTGATTCACTCACTCATTCACACACTGACTCATTCACCCACTCACTCACTCTTTCACACAGTGACTCACTCAGTCACTCAGTCATTCACTCCCTCTTTCACACTGACTCACCCACTCACTCTTTCACACACTGACTCACTCACCCACTCACTCACCCACTCACACACTGACTCACCTACTCACCCACTCTTTTACACACTTACTCACACACTGACTCACTCACTCACTCACTCTTTCACACACTTACTCACCCACTCACTCTTTCACACAATGACTCATTCACACAGTAACTCACCCACTCACTCACTCACTCTTTCACACAGTGACTCACTCACCCACTCACTTTTTCACATGCTGACTCACCCACTCACTCTTTCACACACTGACTCACTCACCCACTCACTCAGTCTTTCATACACTGACTCACCCAGTCACTCACTCACTCTTTCACACACTGACTCACTCACTCACTCTTTCACACACTGACTCACCCACCCAATCACTTACTCACTGATTTATTCATACACTCATTCACATACTGACTCACTCACTCACTGACTCAGTCACTGACTCACTCACTCACTGACTCAGTCACTCACTCACCAACTCACTGATTCACTCACTGAAACACTAACTCACTCACTCACTCACTTACTCACTCACCCACTCACTCACACACTGACTCACTCGCTCACTCACCCACTCACTCTTTCATACTGACTCACCCACTCACTCACTCTTTCACACACACACTCTCACCCACTCACTCACCCACTCACTCTTTCACACACTGACTTACCCACTCGCTCACTCACTCACTCACTGACTCATTCACACACTGACTCACTCACCCACTCACTCACTCTTTCACACACTCACTCACTCACTCACTCACTCACTCTTTCACACACTCACTCACTCACTCACTCACTCACTCACTCACTCTTTCACACACTGACTCACCCACCCACTCACTCACCCACCCACTCACTCACTGATTTATTCATACACTGACTCACTGACTCACATGCTGACTCACTCACACACACTCATTCACACTGATTCACTCACTGAAACACTAACACACTGACTCACACACTGACTCACTCACTCACTGACTCACACGCTGACTCACTCACTCACTGACTCACACGCTCACTCACTCACTGACTCAACTTTGACTCAAGGCTTCTGGGGTATGCACATCTGGATCCTAATATTTTTTGCCCATTAGTCTTGGCAAAATTGCTCAAACTCTGTCAGATTGGATGGAGACCGTTGTGTTGGTGAACAGAAAAGTCCAGGTGCCATAGAATCTCAATCAGATCGAGGCCTGGGCTTTGATTGCTCCATTCTAACACCTCCACATCAGTCTAAGATCTCTTGTAGACTGGAACAGCTCCTTCTGAGTTTGCCCTGTATTTGTCTCCCTCAGTTCATCTTGCCCTGAGGCCTGACCAGTTTCCCAGGGGATGACAACATGATTCTACCACCACCATGCTTCGCTATGGGAATATTGTTCTCAGCGTGATGAGCAGTGCTGGGTATCGGCCAAATGTAGTGCTTTGTGCCAAAGTTGAAAACATGTGTCATGTTCCATAAAGCTCAGCTTTGTGGAGGGTCCAGGTTATGGTTGTCCTGTGAACAGCTTCTCATAGCTGAGCCATGGAGGTCCTTCAGAGATAGAGATGGCTTCCTGGTTCCTTCTCTGACTAATGCCTTCTTTACCCGGTCTTTTGGTGGACTTTTGGTAGACATCCTCCTCCATTTTCTTTTTTTTACTAGGTGGATATTGTAGATTTCGGGATGTTCTGTTTTGCAGAGACTCTTTAAAGAGTGGTTTACATGTCTGCACGTGTGTGTCTGTGAACACGTGAAGATGTTGTGCATGCGTGGTTACACAGGTATCAACTTTTATACTTGCATGTAAAGTGTTTGTGTCTTGTTCGGGATCTGTTTCCGCTTGCGGAGCAAAAATAAACCAGACGCTTGGCCACATTGTGTCTGAAATGCCACTTATTCAACATGAATTTCTTGTAAACTGTTGTATAAAAGCAATATCACACTCGCAGGCCTTCGTGCTTGTGTGGTATTCCTTAATTATAACTTTATTTGAGTAATTTTATGTTGCTCTCGGCTCACAATACCGTGATTGCTCCATGGTAACAGTCACAAGGGGACACCAAATGAGGACCATGAGGCCTCCAGTGCACCATTTGGGATGAGGAATACAGTGTGTGGTACTTCACATCAGTAACACTGGGTAAGAGTAACCGCATTATTGCTTCTCTTCTGCATTTTATTTTTTCATTTCATATATATGTGTGTGTGTGTGTGTGTGTGTGTGTGTGTGGATATTTTGGCTGCTTTTGCCGTTGAGTTGTGAGGGGAATTGAGAGTACAAAGACGCCGGTTGGGCCAGTGATTGAGTTGTCCAATCGCAGCGGAGCTTCAACAGGCCTGATCTAAGCAGCAGATTTCCTGGCCTTGGTCTGATTATGCCTGGCAAGGATCGAACAGAGCGCCTGGACGCTTTTGGCATGTGTTCTCGGTTCTGAGGCATCAAGGGCTGCGCAAAAAAGCACCTGTGCTCACTCCGCATGATTTCTTCAGGATTTTACAGAGCAGCATTCGTGTTGCTGATGCCCGGTGGCACTGCAGGCATGCGGCGTGTGCTGGCAATAACCTTCACAAGGACTGTGTCAGGCATGAACATGCTGAGCATGGATACAACTTCTGCAGGACTGACTTGTCCTTTTGCCTTCCTCTTCTTCTTCTTCTTATTATTAACACAGCTCAACTCAAACAGCAAAAAGGTCACTGTTAGGTCACGGTCCATCACAAGCATTGCTCAATAAATATATTTTATATATTTTTGATATTTTTAAAAAATGAATATTTCATTGTTACTGCTGGAAAGGTTGCGGATTTCCTCCAACATCCTGAATTTCAGGTTTAATCGAGCCTCTTCTCTTGGAACGAGTGCTACAATAGATCCCACTTTGTGTCTTTTGTGCGTTCTGCTCTAAAATATTCCCGCCGGCAGATGTTCATGCAGCACGCCGGGTCCTAGCTGCTTCTTTCTGGAGTGCGATGTGAGCGTGTGTTGAAATGTAGCGACAGCAGGTGCTAAACACCACCATGATACGTATGTGTGAGGAGAAAGCTATACTTAGTATTTTGGTCCTCATTATTAAACTCTACAGTCATTGCTTTCATATTGTGTAAAACTATACAAATCCTTGGTCTCAGAATGACTGTGGGGGAAAAAAAAAAAATTACCTAATCAGTGTGCGGGTTTGACTAATTGTGTATTCCGCAGCAGACACGCTCGCGGTGTTGTGAGTGTCATTGGCATTTCTACAGCGTTAAGAACACATTGAGAAGGTCAAGCAGTGGTGACAGCACTGAAAGTGTGTTTACAGTGTGTATTTGTGTGTGTGCGCGCAAGCTCTTTGTGAGGACTCGTTGTAAAATATTACGGTAATTTATATAACCAAAAAAAACAGCTTTAATATAAAAATAACAATAATAATAAAGCGGCTTTTGTGATTTCGTTTCCATTAGTATGGATTGTTTATATCTGATCGTCACTGCGATGTACACGAGATAGTGTTTCTTTTAAAATAAATATTATAGCCACCACTCTTGTGTGTCCAGAATTAAGTTTCATACAGGTTGCAAAAGTAAAGTTTTTTAAACTAATTTGAACCAACGTTGTATCTGTGATCACATTTACTGAACATCATTCGCAGGTGTCATGAAGGAGAATGATGCAGATGCGCCGCGTGTTTCGAGTCCCGGCTCTTCCCGCGACAGGGTCAGTACTGCAGAAGAGAGACCCAGAATGTCCTAAAGGAGAGAGCGAGTGAGGATTGAGACCGAGACGAGACGACAAGTGAGACAGAGGAGGGAGTAAAATGCGAGCTGACCTCATGGGCTTTGTTTCCTTTCCTGCCATTTTGTAAATGTCTGAAGGTAATTGCTTGTTAATGGCAGGGTCCTTCTGGTCAAAGGCCTCGTTAATATTACAGACAGAGAGAAGAAGGGAAAAAAAAGCGGGAGTGAGATATAAAAGCTTGGCTGAGGATGAGCGCGAGTGCAACCTGCAGTTAGAGACAGAAAGAGAGAGAGAGAGAGAGAGAGAGAGAGAGAGAGAGAGAGCTATTAGTCAGGTATGTAATTGCTGACTGTAATACAGAGGGAAAAAAATAGTGGGGAAGATCAACATAGAGACAGAGACATCAAAAGAAGATGCTCTCGCTTTGGTGGATCAAAAAGCATCTCACACACACACACACACACACACACACACACACACACACACACACACACACACAATTATCGTTCATATGAGGGCAATATTTAAACATGTAATGAAGTTCCTCAGTGAAAGCAAAGCAAATAGTGGATCTCCTGCAAGCACCGTCATAGAGTCCTGACCTCTGACCCTTGATGCCAAACAGAATTAGTGACGGATTTCAGGATGTCAAAACAGAGGAGCTGGATTTCTATTAACCGTGACACATGCAGGACCGCAGGCTTTTTTTTGTTCTGAGTCAGAGAAACGCCGTTGGTTTTCTGTGAAACTAGATAACCATGAGCGCTAGTTCGTCAGCGTGCATTGTTTACTTCTGTCATTCAAATACCATTTCCATTTGCACAAAGATAAGCATTCCGTCTGGCTTCGCGAGTCTCTATCCACTATCTTAACGAGTGACGGAAAGAACGACGGTTTGTTCCTGAAATCTCTGATCAGCTCCGGTCAGGGCATCGCTGTGAGTCACATGGCTTCTGATTGACATTTGTGCTGCACGAGTGACCTCTGACCTACCCTCTGATGCAAACTTACACAGACGTTACAAAGCAGCATCGACTAATGCAGGTCTAAAAGGATTAGATCTGTAAGCGCTCATATTTAACCATTCGTTCTGCATGCCAGTAGGATCAGGGTTATGAAGATGCAGTTTCCACTTCAAGGCTCCCATGAAGAGCGTTTTGGTTCTCTTGCTTTGCACAGACTCTTGCTGTGCGTTTACAACCCTGAGCCGTGCTATTTCGTTTGTTTTCCCAGTTAATGCTTATGGATTTTCTGTCTTTGACTCTCTCTCTCTCGTGACCTATAGACTTTCAGAAAGTTGAAGGTTGCAATTTGACCGGAGGTCTGAACGGCTGGCTTCCAGTGGGAAATACCTTTGAACATCCTGAGACAAGGAATGAACTTTTCCGAGCAAGATATATTCACCAGGCTGAAAACAGTTCACGGAATCCGTCCTTTAGAAAAGTTTGTGTGGTTCGTTTGGTCTACGGTTGGTCATCTGCCATGTCAGGCAAATCCTCTTCCTGTCTTGGGTACACTTATTTACAAAAGCGTAGTAGACTCTCTAGGGTCTAAGCTAGAAGTCTGGCTTGCGAGAATCCGTGCGACTTGCTGTGATAATTTCCGGATCACCCTTAATGAACACACACTTGCAAGTCGAGACATGTCTTTTTTTTGTGTCTTTTCATTTTCAGACAAAAGTCCTACATCATCTGTGCAAGGAAAGTGCTTCTGAGGGCTGTAGGAAGTCAAACCACGAGATATGCTAATGAGCCATTATTCTAATGAAATGCAAACTCTAGCAGGTTCTCTAACACTTGGCCACATAGCGTTCCTTAATCTTAACCCCGTTGTGATCGCAGCACAGATTTATTTTATGAACATATTTTATGAACATAATCAAACTACCAAATATGAAGTACATTAGGCAACTGTGCAGCACCATTATTCTTTATTGGTGCTAATCGAGCGTTTTATTGCTGAACTTTTTCACCCACCCAACCCAGACCAGTTACAGGTGGAGAGCTAAAAATGCTTAAATTGCTTAAATTAAATATGATTGAAGATCAGGTAGTGTATATACATTTCCCTCTGAGAGTAATGGAACGGCAAAGCCACTTCAAAGACATTTGGATTTGATGTAAATGTAGATCTAGATGTAAATGTCAGGAAATGAAGGCTGAAATTCTGATCTATCACCTCTCTTATTTTTCTTTTAGTATATTTTGATTATGGTTTTGAACATTTGAATTTGAACATTTGGTTCTGAATCTCAAAACCAAATGTCTTTAGTGTATAGCAAAAACAGAAGAATTGGCCTTGCTGTTCCATTACATTTGGAGGGTAACTTTCTTCAGTAACTATTTTATCCTGATCAGGGTTGCGGAAAATCCACTGACCATGAGCTGGGAAAACACCCACTGCATGGCACCGTGCACACACACACATTCACACACTCATTCACACCTGTGGGTAATTTAGAGCTGTCAGATGACTTCTTGGCATGTTGTTGTTTTTGGGAGGTGGAAGGAGACTGGGAATAGCAAGAAAAAGGGCGAAGAGAGACAAGTCCCAAGCAAGAAATTATTCACAGATTATTCCATAGGCTTATCATCAGCGAGAAAAAGATGGGAGAACAGACAAGAGAGGTGGAGAGAGAGAGAGAGAGAGAAGGAGACAGTGGATGAGAGGGGAAGAGACACATACACCCGGAGACAGACGGAGACATAGAGAGCGAGACGCAAACAGGGAAAAGAGATATGGAGCTCATTTTATGGTTCATTCATAAAGGACCGTGTGTGTGTGTGTGTGTGTGTGTGTGTGTGTGTGTGTGTTTGTGTTATTACATAACTATCTCTGGTTTACTTCAGTCCTCCTGACTCACTCATTTGTGTTTGCACACAGACACACTGCTGTCTTGTTGCTGTCCTTCCTCTCTCCCCTCATTCTCTCCATCTTTCCTCCCACCGTCTCTTGTCTCTCTGATCTTCTCATCCACCATCTGAGCAGCATTTCTACCCACCATCTGTGTGTCATCTGCACTATCCTCTGTGCTTTCCATAGGCTTGGGGATCAGCCTGTCTGGCCAAGCAGCCCTACATTGATAATGATAAGGTATAAAACTTGTAAAACACACGGATAACGCTTTCCAGTAAGCGTGCATGAACAGCAATTCAGGCGTTCAGTACGGAATACTGTAACTCATCAGAAAGCAACGAGTTAATAATCAGGAACAAATGAGGTCGTCATGCATTAACAGCTAGAAGAGCAAATTACTCATCATTACCGAATGCATGTAGCAGTGTTTTATAATGAAGGTAATTAAGTTATTGCTCACTGTGTGAGTGATCAGGAATTAATATGTTAGTAAGCATGTTGCGGGGATGAAATCGGGAATGTCTCAGCAAGGAATAGGATACATGCTTCCTATAATCATGAAGAAAATATCTGGTGAAGAAAATATCTAGCTTCAGGAACCATTAACGATGAAGCAAAAACTATCAAGATGACGGACCTTGATTATGAACCAATATTTGACCAAACCACACTGTGCACATCATTTTATTCGCAATCGCATACATCGTTTACGCCACTAGGTGATGGAGGTGTTCTGTTTTTCGGCTTGTCCACCTGGGATTCTTGTTAGAGCGATATCTCAGTTGAACGTATGTTGGATTATCATCATCATAACCAGCAGATGAACTGATTAGATTCTGGAATTGATCCAAATGGTGACAAGGTTAGAGGAAGGGCAAATGTTTCTCTCCATTTTCAGCCTAAAATAGTACATTTACATTTGTAATAACTGGCTGTGATGTAATTAAACCGTTTGGCCTGGAAACATCCGCTTCCTTAAAGGCAGCATTCGTTTAGCAATCATGGCATTACTGAGGATTGAAGAGGAACAATGCTAGGGTTAGGGTTCAATTTGGGAAACAAATGAAGAATTTCAAAGGACATTAAGAAAAAAAAGCTAACAATCGATAAGACTAATTCCCTATTTTTACCATCTAGCCTTCCAATGACATGATTAAAAATAAACACAGGGTATAAATAGCCACTTCCCTTTAGATCACACAGAGTGTCATTGCCATGTCCTGGGTGTTGCTGCTCCGATTTTGAGAACATAATGAGAAGGTCAACCAGTGTGTGTGTGTGTGTGTGTGTGTGTGTGTGTGTGTGTGTGTGTGTGTGTGGTGGTAGCATGGAATTAACAAATAATGAATGATCTGTTATACATACTCGTGTACAGTACCGTAAAATTCTGTCCTTCGCAGAACAAAGCTTGGGAGGAACCTGGGGCCAAAGTTCAAGGAGTGGCTCCTGGGAATGAGAGGGTTAATGGCTGAGATTTGAAATTTTATCTTTCTATTTAGTAGTCCAGAACCTTGCCTAGTGTTTGTAGAACTGTGTGTGTGTCTGGAGGGGGAGGTTGGGGGATCATTAATCCTTTATTAGCTCTTGTGTGTGTGGTTACTGGCAGTGGATGGACAAGTTATGTTCAGACCCTCGACATTTGTCTGTATCTTGTTTGGATGAGAAAAGAGGCTTAATTGTAGCTACCAGCAGTATAAATCATTAACTCTGCTTATGGATCTTGTTTAATCAGTTGTCCCCCCCTCCCGTGTTCTACCCCTGATGGCCTAAAACCCTGCCTGCCTGCAAGACATCTTATATCATTACGGCATGATTATGAAATGCAACAGAAACAGCAGGAACTTAACCCTTCCGATGTATATTCAAGCATTGCACGTTGTGTATAAGTCTCACACACACTGAATCATCACTGAAATCCACCAGATGAAGTTCCCATCTAGAGCTGTGAGAGCTGTGCCACTCAGGAGCAAGTGTCAGATCATTTTAATTCAGTAAATTCAAGTCCTGAATCTTGTAGTATCAGAGGACAATCCTTGTGGCTGGGATAAATCCTGCCAAAGCTAGCCCACATTCAGGTTCATGTCTGCTGTTGGAACAGACTTGTCTCTGGCGGTCTCTCCTACCACACTCCAAGACTTTTCCGAGTTTATTTAAACAAGTCCAGTCAAGAAAATCTTCTATATTGTCTATATTTTTGTCTGGAGCTCGGTGTGATGTTATTCTAGGGTGAAATATATAAAGCAGAAGGTTGTATTGTTTCTTTCTGAGTGAAGTCAAGGAGCCACTGGTGCTTAGATTCATGAAAACTGAAAGACGGCCAGGAGAGATGGGAGACAAGGAAGCTGAATTTATAAGCTGTTATTTTATTTATTTATGAGGGAAATGGAGAGACGTTTTTATGCCTTTTGCCCTGAGTGTTACAACTTGATGCACTGCAGTGTACGTAATGAAATTTCTGCAATATTTTGATGGTGGAAAAATGTTCATCATGGATTGAATGCCATTTTAATATTGAATTAGGTTGCAGGCCAGGGAAGGGTCTTTACACCTCTCATAGTTGCTAACTGAAAAGGTCTTGCCTTGCTACAGTAATGCTAACACTGGTGCTGGCCAGATATTCATAAGATCAGATATTCATGGCCAGTTATGCTTTCTTGGACTCCAGGCCATAGGTGGCTGTGGCACTGTTGGGAGAGTTCACACTTTCTACCCTGGTGGGAGTGGTCTCTTCCAGTATGTTCCTGCCCACATCCACAGGGCTCATGTTTGGGTTTGATGAGGATGAGAATCATATGAAATGGCCTTTGCAATCAAGACATCAACCCATTTGAACACCAATGGGAGATCTGATGTTCTCTGCCACCATCATCAAAACAGCATTGAATATGGGAATATCCTTGGAAAGAATGGTGTTCATCGCTGCATGTATGCCAGGGTGCATTGAGGCTGTTCTGATGATGTTGGTGGCACAACACTTTAGAAAAACTCATTCATTTGTCACCCATCAGTAGCTATTAGTGTCTGTCATGAATATAATAAATCACATACCATAATATTAGGTTTTAAGCATAACGTGGTTGTTAGCTAGCCATTATCATTTCATAATTATTCTATATTATACAGCATAATATCTGTAATATGCAGTGATTAAAGGCAGGTGCATTGTCAGAAATCCAAGTGGAGGGCAGAGCACAGGCAGGCAAAAACAAACACGGATAATCCATTATCAGAAACAAGAACACAGGCACGGGTCAAAAACCAGAAAGCGTAACTAGCAGGAAACCAAGGCTGAGAAATGAACATATACAGTGAGTGGAACTGAATCAGTGAATCAGTGGCTTAATGCAGATCACCTGGACACAATCAGGATATGACCAATGGTAGGACAGAGGTGGAGACAAGACTGTAACTTGTATGGTGTCCTTAAATGCCTTTGCGCAAGGATGACATGGAGGGAGTAGCGTGGTAGGAAGAGCTACCACTTTCAGCACACAGGCTTCACAACATGCAATCAGATCTCTCTGTCCTCCCTCTGCCATTGCTGCAGGTTTGATAGCTGTAATTTGTGTTTTAATGGACAAACTCTGATGTGGCTAACTGAGTTAGTTGCTTTGCTTTCTTTTTCATTTCAAACTGTCAGTCAGGGCCAGCTACAAGTCCTTGGGTGAAGACACATCTGAACTCTCACAGCACACACACACACACACACACACACACACACACACACACACACACACACACACACACACACACAAAACCTGGAACTAGTTTCCCAAAAGCTCACGTTAACTCATGAGAGCTCATCAATCGTTGTTTTTTTCCCAGATCTTTTAAGAGCAATAAGGTATTAGATGTGTTAGCAGCTAAGCACCTGTAAAATAGTTTTTTGTCATAAGTCACAAATGGATGTGGAACTGAGCGTGTTGTTTTCACATTAGGTCAGTAGAGTCCTCTGAGTGTTGGATTCTGAGAATGAGACAGAGAGGATGTGTGTGTGTGTGTGTGTGTGTGTGTGTGTATGTGTAGGTGGGTCTAAATGGAGGTCGCGATGCTGAAGTTGCCCCTGGGTATGCAATGATTCATAACGCCCCCTGAGTCTTGACAAAAATACAGACATTTCCATACAAGGCAATGGATACTGATGTTGTAAGAACTGCGTATATAGCAATGCATGATTGAGTGATAACTAAACTATCTTGTTTCTCGGGCCTTAAGAGCATTAAGAGCAAAGAGAGCCATTACAAGGGGAGACAGCATTTTTTGTTGTGCTTGGTAATCCTAGCAGAATGAAGAAGCATCTGTCCTTTGTATTTCATTATGCCAGTATGTGGACCTGTTGAACACTTGCCGTCATTTGAGGTTTTGTTCAATTCAATTCAATTCAATTCAATTCAATTCATTTTATTTGTATAGCGCTTTTTAGATGACTGTTATGAAGACAAGTTAAAGGCAATAAGATGAACAGATGGCAACTATGGCAAATACAATCCCAGCCACTAATCTAAAGACTAACTACATTTGTGTTCCAACATCCAGTACCAACAAACAGGACACATGGGCAAGGGTGTGCCCAGGGGAAGAATAACAGTGTTACTGTTTCACAGCTCTAGGGTTTAATCTTAAACTCGGATGTACTGTGAAGCTGCGACAGGAGTCAGGCTGCTTGAGGGTTTAATCCTAAGATCGACAAGAGTCAGGCTGCTTGAGGGTTTAATCCTAAGATCGACAAGAGTCAGACTGCTTGAGGGTTTAATCCTAAGATCGACAAGAGTCAG
>JAKKZN010000011.1:23846743-23858309 GCA_033441825.1 Pangasius elongatus
AGTGTTACTCATCCTCAATAAAGTACAGCATCAGCACTTATTGTGAATGCTGTCTGGGAAATGCACTATCATGTGATGACTTTGATAT
Source organism: Pangasius elongatus (assembly GCA_033441825.1). Taxonomy (NCBI): domain Eukaryota; kingdom Metazoa; phylum Chordata; class Actinopteri; order Siluriformes; family Pangasiidae; genus Pangasius; species Pangasius elongatus. The sequence continues at coordinate 23,846,832 of JAKKZN010000011.1, forward strand.
ACCACCTCCACTAGATCCAAAGGAAACCACCCTGATCTGGAAGAAAAGGAAGTAGAATGGGAGGTAATGTGCATAAGTGGAGGATCACCAGGCCACGTGGGTCACTCGGGTTGATGAAAATGGACAGAGTATGATGTAGTGGGAATCTTTTATGGGCTATTCCCATGGGGTCATGGTCACAGTTAAGTCACAGTCACAAGGTGAGGACTATGATGTTGTTACTCAGGAAGGAAACTAGCTCACAAGAACACGTCACTAGTTCCCAAAGAAAACCACAACGGTGCTCCTTCAGTGGAAGTTGTAGATCCTTCCATTTTGCTTCGTCTTAACTGAATGATGTGAAAATAGAAAACCATCTGTCATAAAAGTTTATTGATAGTCTGCCACTGGCTATTGCTCAGATGGTTGCAGTGATCAACTGCATGCTTTGTGTCTCTGTAACAGGTGGAAGTGTGGTTTATTGTAGGTGTGCACTTGAAGGAAGGCGTTTAAGGACTAGTTAGAGTGGTAATGACACCTGAGATCAGCTGTCCCACATACTCTGAACAGTGAGCCAAGTGTGTGTGTGTGTGTGTGTGTGTGTGTGTGTGTGTGGACCAGTTAGCACTGGGAGTATTGCTTCATATTAGTCCTCATGGACTACGTAGCGTGGTATCCTGGAGCACTCTCTGTGAATATCGGGGCCGAGGCACTGTGTTGCATAATCTCCCAAGCTGGAATCCCAAAAGACTGAACAGGGCACATCCTTTATGTCTTGTACACTCTGGATTGCTGGAAATGAAAGTGTAGTGCAATAGCTTAGATCCAGGGTTAGCCATCAGCATAAAGTGTTATTTCTGCTCATTGCCATGGTTACACTTAAACACACTTACAGCATTAAGAGTATTGAGTTTGAACAGTAGGTAAAACCTGCGAGCAGGTGCACGCCGTGGATTTGTTGATGCTTCAAAAACCTGACGTTCTCACTTCCTTCACTCTCTTAAGTGGACATGGCTTTGGATGACAGAGGCCTTGAAGGCACACCATGTAACTGCTTACTTCTGTTTTTTTTAAGCAATCAATTTGCTGCTAATGTGAAAATATCAACCACAGTGACATCGTTTACTGCAAATTGAAAAGGCCAACACATACACAGTTACGGCCTTGTTCCAGCAAATGGGAAATCCGAACGTAGCCTAAAAAGATCATTCTTTCATCAATTCATTCCTTTCCCATTCATAAGAGTCCTTATTTTGTGCAAATGTGAAGGAGTGTGCGTTGCATGTTGACTTCCTGGAAGAGACAATCCCATAATTCTCAGATGAGAATAATCGTAAAGAGCTGAAAACATGGCATGTACACTCTGATACAATGCTGTGAAATGTGACAAAAGTTCAGTGCATGCTTTGTGTGTGTGTTTGTGTGTGTGTGTGTGTGTGCGTGTGTGTGTGTGTGTGTGTGTGTGTGAAAAGCATTTTATGTGTACAAATTTTATATGCAGTTTGTGAGAAGTAAAGCTTGAATGATGGTATAATAATAATAATAATAATAATAATAATAATAATAATAATAATAATAATAATAATAATAATAATAACAATAATCTATTTTTTTCTTTCTCTATGTCTGATTCTGTCTTCCTCTGTAGGGGAAGAGGAATAAGCCAGGTTTGGACACAGCAAGTTCTCCGGACTCAGTGTCAGTACGAGGCCGGGGTGAAAATAAAGCCATCAAGTAGGTTCTTCCTGAGTCAGGGTGTGTCTCAAAACATACGTTAATCCGTTCAGGAAACGTCAGGATTCAGCGGGATTTAGCAGGAACAGCGACACCATAATGATGCAGCAGCAAGTCTGTTCAGCTCAGGAAATATCGATATGAAGTCTCAAACAGACGATGGGGCTGCGTTTGATATTTAAACATTAAAGCATTAACTAATCATCAGCAAACTGACACCCTGATGTACTAAAGTCAGGGTTCTAACAAACACGTGAAAACATACGCAAGCTGATTTACTAACAGGGATTACGGAGGAGTGCGTCCTTCAAACGAGCGAAATGGCATGCAGTTTGGGGGATTTTCTACCTAAAATAGTAACATACAGGGAAATATCTATAATTTACCCCCCGCAGTGTGATTAACAAATCCTGAACATTCCCATCAGGAACAGCATCCGAGTGAGTAAATTAGCATGACTGAAAAGCATGTATTATATCTGTGCAAGTCTGTTTCCTCAAACTGAAGACAAAATGACCAGAAAGTTGTTCAAGGTCAGTAGATCCGATCGGAATGTTTCTTAAAATGTGACTTTAAGTGACTATAACTTTTAAAATGCAACCTTTAATTCACAAAGGCCTGAGACTTTGCTCTTTACAGCACTGGAAAAAGAAAAAAGAAAAAAAGAAAATGTGCTTCTTGGCCTGAGTGACATTATGATTTTACAGAGGAAATGAACATACTGTCTAAGCATAATTTGGGAACACAATTGGACCATATGCAGTTTTGATGAACAAAGCTCTCTCTTTCTCTGTCTCTGTCTCTCTCTCTATCTGTCTGTCTCTCTCTCTCTCTCTCTCTCTCTCTCTCTCTCTCTCTCTCTGTTTTTTGCTTATAGTGATCTAGACAGGGACTTTTGGAATAATAATGACAGCAGCAATGTTCAGCAGCGGTGGAGCTCCTACCCTCCTAAGGAGTTTCTCTTGAACATGTCTCCTTACGCTCCATATGGAGACCCACGTCTAACGCCCAAGTAAGTGTCTGTCTGCTCCTCCGTCTGTCAGCGCAGGGCTGTAGCGAACCTGTAAGTGAGCCTTCGTCCTTCTTCCCTAATCAGCTGCTTGTAACTAAGTGCACCCTGCCATTCCGGTCCAACAGCCCGGGTCCACTACCAGAAACAGCTCTTAATTCAAACACTAATATAATTTGTGTACATTATACAATACAATGTTGAGAACCAGACTAATAGAATCAATAACCGGTGACGTTTTTGTTCCTTCAGCTAAGAAAGGAATAACTCATGACAGGCCATGCTGTTATAGGAAAATAATCAGTGCCGGGGGGTGGTGTGATACAGCCCAACGTGAAGCAGAGTGCCGTTACCACAGCCAGTGGATTATTTGCCTATAACAGCACATCCTGAAGTGTGTTCGATCGAAGGGAGGACTTCATGCCTCGCGTGTGTTGGTGGCTTGTTGAGTCTGGAGTGATCCTGTAGCCCAGTGTGCTCTCTATGGTACAATTTGGACTGGATGATGATGATTCAAGCATAACAGTGGGATGACACAATTAGCTCCACTGTCTAGAGTCTAAACAGAGACTGGCCCACTGGTTGGTTGGCTGTATGATAATTTAAAAAAGTAAAATTCTCTTGGATGGTGTACTTTTTCCAAGGCCATTTGTGTCATCATACACGCAGTGTTTCATTAAAATTTCAAGCACGCTATAGTCAAGCTGACTTAATCCCACTTGTCACTGGCAGACATAATGCTGATCCAGAGGAGAGCTTGAGGGTTAGCTGCACATTCCCCTCAGCTTCCTGTTTTAATTGCTTAATTGAGGTCGTTATCTGGGACGGAGAGAAGGAGAGTGTTCTCTCTCGCCACGCTCTGCGGGTAAATAATTCGCTAATTGAAAGCAGGCTATAGTAGATGAAGAACCCTGGCATGGGAAAGGCCGGCGCCGCCCCCCATCACCTCCTGAGCTCCTCTTTAATTAGCACCTCCATTCCCCCAACATCTGGAGCCGTTAGAACCGCTAGCGCTGCAGCATGAAAAATAAAATGATGTCAGTAAACAGGAAAGAGGATCAGGAGTTTTAATATTATTCACCTAAGAAATCATTTTGAATTACTGGGAAATGAGTGACTCTCTGCTTTCAGTGAAACAGCTTTGGCATCATGTGGAAACAAACACCTAGTATATGCATTAACCCTTTATTTTACACAATACGCACATGACAGGCCGTAATTTATTCCTAATTTAGCCCTAACATGAGACAGAACACCGGCAATAATTGTTTTAATTCAATGCTTGGGCCCAAAAATAAGCAAAACAAGTACAGAGTATCGATATGGATGACCAAATTTTGCTCAGAGAAACACAGATGGTTTACATACACAAGCTAATAAGGAGAAATGAGGCACAGGTGAGCACAATTAGTGTAGGAACCGACAACAAGAAAAGAAAAGCTGCACAATAAAATTCAGACAATCGTGGTAGTTTAGGGCTAATGAACATTCTACAAGATGTTGTATATTCAATAATGAATACTATTGTAATATTAAGGTTTCTTTGTCAAAATATTTTTAGAATTGTATTTCTGAAGTGTTTTGTAGGCTACAGTCCCCAGAGATCAGCACAGGAGGACATTAAAACTGTGAGAAAAATCTGTTATTTGGTATGAAATGTTTTTTTTTATTTATTGCACATCATATATCATTTTAAAATCACCTTTCTTTCACCCTCACTGCACATGGTAAGCCTTACAGATAACTGCGAAACAAGCCTGCTCGAGCTATTAAACACGTAATTGAGTAATAATCTACTCAGTAAAAATAAATCCAATTCAAATCTAAGTGAGTAAATGCATCCATACACCGCCACAGTAGGCAGCCAGACAGAGAACTGAAGCGTATCAATGACGGCTCAACACTTTCTTTCTTTTCCTGTGTCTGTCCTTTTGGGAAAAAAAACCCAACAACAAAATACAACTTCTCTACAGCCCTGTGAACTCCGCTGACCTAATATCCTCGTAACCCGTAACCCCGAGCCCGTAACCCCGAGCCCGTAACCCGTAACCCCGAGCCCGTAACCCGTAACCCTGAGCCCGTAACCCCGAGCCCGTAACCCCGAGCCCGTAACCCCGAGCCCGTAACCCGTAACCCCGAGCCCGTAACCCGTAACCCCGAGCCCGTAACCCGTAACCCCGAGCCCGTGGGCAGCATCCATGTTGCTGCTGTGACTAATTTCCTCATGGTTGTTTTCTTTCTGCAGGTTTTATTGTGTTATTGTGTTGTTTTGTCCCTCTGTGTGGTTCGACTGGCTGTGTTTTCTGCACTATTCCTGTGACACATTCTTAGAAATCAAGCTCACAGCACTCTTTTGTTTTTAACCCGGGGATGTAGCGGGTAAACCCATGATGGCCTGACTGCAGATAGTTTGATTGGCAGCTTATAACTGTTTGCTGTGACATTATTTATCGATAAGGTTTACTTATCTTCCATGCAAATTGATATGGGAACGGCGTTCACATGTGTTTACCCGCCACTACGTCCTTAACTTTCTGACCATATATGTTGTTTCTTCATTTTTGTTTCTGAGTTTAGCTTCATATAGCGATATTTGGTCGAGTTATCATTAATTTAAGCCTCATAACTCTAATGAGGAGCAGCATTTCAGTGTCATTATACGCTTTAAAGCACAATTACGGATTATTACCACGAACGAAGCACCACAAATCCGTAAAGTTCAGCTTTAGAATGAAAAATAAACACTGATGGGTCCATGGCACCTGCAGTCCTCAGAGAATGAGCTCACGTAACTGAAGATAGCTGTTAGCCTTTGACAGTTATGTAATCCGAAACCTCTCGTCCCAGTGCCGTGTGTTATGAGGCGTCCACTTCCTCTTGCTTTTAAGCTCTGAGTCATTGCGTGTGGAGTCGTGTGTGTTGAGCTGAAGCTTTCAGCCCGTGGTTGTCCTGGATCTGTCGCTTCTGTTTGTATGTCACTCCGTGTTGTCTGTGTGATGTCCAGGTTTAGCCTTGCATCATGCATCATAAGACTGACATAACCATGCCATAAACATGGCTTATCAAGAACCCTTTATTAAGCATAACCATAACCAAGCGCCATTACATTTGAAGCCAGTGAGGACAGTGTACTGTATGGCAGATTTTTTGTTTTTTTTTTGAAGTTAAAATACATTTCGTATGAGGTGATAGCTGTCACTAGTTTCACGACACATATTTTTTCAGTTCAATTCTTAGAACTGTCCTGTCTAGTTAGCGACCATGCTAATAATGATTATAACACCTGCCATTCCATGATTATGTCAGTCTGACTATGTAGGGTCCAGAGTTTTAGATGTTTATAGAATTGGCTCCTAAGTGGTGGAACTATGTGGAATTTTAGATCAGGAGTCTGAATCCAGATGAGCATGCATGTCGTGTTCTCAGGGTTTGAAGTCAGGTATTCAGAGTGCATACTTGTTTCCATGCCAACCATATTCCTCTATTTCTTAGATGCTGTTTTTTAAAATAATTATCCCACTATTTATTTTCCTTGTTATACTTGTTATAGCAGGAACAAACAAGCAAATGGTTAAGACTAGAATGAATTACATTTGTACTAAACACAAAGGAACTCCAAAGCGTGATGAGGTGACTGTGTGTGACGCACCGCAGGGGAGTGAACGCCGGACTCGCCACTGGTCTGGTCGATATTGATGAATTCATATCTCTTCTTTGCCCTGTTTTGTTGTCCGTCTGTTCTTTCTTTTGTGTGCGTCCGTCCGTCCCTCTCGTTGTCATTCTCCTGGCCATTTGCAGTGGCTCGTTGGAGAAGTGCGAGGCGGGTGGGGGGACAGGGGCCGGCCCCAGTCGCAGTGACAGCTCCAGGAGTGTAGAGGCAGGAAGCAGCAAGGCCGGGAAGTGGCAAACCGTCAAGAGCCACATGCACTCCGGCATCTTGAGGCCAAGCAAGTGAGTGACAGAAATAGGGGCAAGATACAAGATACAGGCTGGAAGAGTCTCACATTCTCACTGACACCGCTTTTTAAGCACATGTCATGGTCGAGCTTGAGCTCCTCCTCAGTTCATTCCTGAGCTGAAAATGTATCTGTTCAAAAATAAAACTTACACACAGTCAGCCAAGGCATGCTTGGTGAAGGGCTTAAGGAAGTGTATCTTTCTCAACCAATTTTTTTGCATTAAAAAAAAGCCCAAATCTCTACATACTTGCTACACAGTGAAATCTGAAGTGGATGAACATCATCAGCGTTACAGTACAGGGCCTAGATTGCAGGTCATGTGATGTGGATTATTACTGAGGATTATGGGAGGAATAGAAACCACATCCACGTGTGTGAAACGTTCTTCAAACAGAGGCCACAATTTATGGACGATATTTTGGTTGAGGCAGATTTCCATTATCTTGGCACCAATCATCTTGGCTGATCAACTACATGTGTGTAAGTTTTTTAATTTTTATTTCTTAAATTTCGCCCAAGTTAACCCTTTAGTTCTGTTCAGGTCCACTCGAACACGACTTTTCTATCTGCATATTTACTTTTATAGCAAAGCGCAGGTAAGTCTTTAATTGATCATTAAAAACCGTACAGAATAAAAAGGGTTAACGCTGTGCGTTAGTGCAAAAGTTTACGCACCCTTTTATACGTTTCGCGAAGTGGAGCCACGAGTCTTTTTAATCGAGACCGTGTTAAAAACGTCAACCTGCCATTAAGCGCGTTTAGTTTCTCAGTGAATTGTACCTGAAGACACCTGAAATGTAGCCGAACTTGTTATTCATTTTCCCTTTATTTGTTAATAACGTTGTACTTATCGGTCACGCCTTATTATTATATTCAAACATTCGTTTTTTTTTCTTCAGTCCTCCAGCGCTCCTGATCCTCTCTCCTTTCACATTCTTCTTCACTCCCATGTCAGTAATTGGGCTCTATTTTTAGGGAGATACTGTATGATGCTGGAAGATCCTCAGACATAGCCCAGTTCATTTCATTTCACCCGCTTGTGCTCGCTGGAAAGAAAACCTGTGAATTCTGCAGCTTTGCAACATGGTTGATTCCTTGGGAGAACGTTGAGCTGGAGGAATGAAGGAGATGCGAAGGAACTGTTTATTTTGTGTTTTTTTTAACACTTAAATCTTTTAGCTTATGCATGTGAGGTGTTTATTGTATTTGCTCATATCCCTGTATTTAAAAAAAAAAAAAAAAAAGATTTGGTTTTGCGATGACTTTTGTGAAGGTTACAGTCAAAAAAAGTCTGAATCCATTACCAAGAACTGTTTTTTTTAAATGAAAACAATTATGAAATGAATGCTCCATTTGTCTCAAGAATCCATTATTATAATATAAATGTTGAGAAATGGATTAAATATCATTGAAACACATACGTTCCAATCACACAGTGTGAATCTGGCGGCTTTTATCCACCAGGCCTGCTTTCAGGAGGATGTATTTTGGTATTTGTCAGAAAGCACGCTGACGTACGGTGAGGATTATTATTTTTTGAACAGACACGTTCCTGCATGTTTTGTTTAATATGAGAATGAAGAACAGATCAAGCTGTTTTCGGACAGCGTGTAATGAGTCCAGTGCTTTCTGTGGCACCTTCTAAGATTTCTGCAGAGTTTCAATTTAGCAAAAGAGAGGTTTTAGCATTTCGTCGTAGCTAGCATGTCGTGTGTGGAGTGTCATGTACTCACGGTAAAGTGCAGTATGCTCAGCCATGAGGTGGCCTTATAGAGTTTTACACCAAACAAAGCTTGGAAGCGACACAACTTCTGACCACTCTGTTCTGAGATCAGTGGCCGAGCGGTCTTCTCAACAAAGCTAACGCCCGTACAGTGTATACAACATCGTCAGCGAAACTCAAAAGGGGGAGGAGTCAGCACACAGACTGAATTTACATCATTTCTTTGGACATTGCACTGAGAATAAATTACAGGTGTTTCGTCTAGCTGTGGATCTGAGCTGACAGATATGATCGCTTTCGTGCACTGTCCTCTGAGCTGACACGCCGTTTTATCAGTTTTTCTGATGTCCTGTCAAAAGGGCAGGTGTTTTTATTGAAAAAAAAAAGGGTGATGTAATTTTGACATATTGCCAATTCTCGAGTGCCTGCTGTCTGTCATGTAAATGAAAGGCCAGAGGGTTTCCTGATAGACACCAAAATGTCCTTATGAAAGCAGCCTCGCACGTCGTTAGGCGTTTTATTTACTTATTTATTTTGCATTCTTGGACTTCATGGAAGGTGTAATTAGTGAAGAATGATGCGGTCTTGTTGTTGATGAATGGAATGAGCAGTTCTTGCTAGTGCACTCAGAGCCGATCGTACTTACTCACACGCCTAATCAAACTAACACACTGCTGTAGATATTTACTGTGAGATTGTGTAGTCTGTCCTGACCCTCCACCACCACCACGGAAAAGGAGAAACAGACTTTATTTTATTTATTTTACACTTGTTGTGTGGAATAATGAGAGAAGGGCCGTGAGAGGGCAGAGCCTGAGTTATTGCTGACATTAATTCACTTGGTAAGAGACAGTGATCGGGGCTGCTGCGCCGCCTGAGCGCTGTGACAGAAATACAGCAGCGCTTAGCCACAGGGCGCTCGATTCTCCAGCAGTGCGAGCATCGTCAGAGCAGCTCAGAGAGTGTTTACGCTGAGCACACGCCAGCACAACGCCGCCTGGTACAGGACACACGGATCACCAGGGTCAGTGTGGTGGCCCTGAAGAGCAAGACGACTTTAACGAAGAGAGAGACGACTTTATAAATAAATAAACAAAGAAACACTACTACTAATAATCAATTAATAAAAACAGTAAAAAAAAATCAAATATAAGGAGGCAACTACATAAAGAATGGCTTTAAACAGTAAAATCAACAAATCATCATTGTTGTATATGAATATATACAGTATATATACATATTAGATTTGTATTTATTTTAATTATTTATTTAATTTTTTTTATAAATATTTGGCTTCTTTTCTTTAAAGGTGCTCCTCCTTTCTTTACTTAGAAGACATAAAGTCATAGGAGCAACTTTAAATACTACTACTACTACTACTACTACTACTACTAATAATAATAATAATGTAATGAGTTCACCTTTATATAGAGCACAAAAAAATCATTTATTAAGTTGGACTTCTCTTCTGGGTTACCATACATACACACACACACACACACACACACACACACACACACACATAACTGAAATATTGAAAAGTGACAAAAGGAGTTAAGTGAGATGGTGAAGCTGATGAAGTGAAGGTGTGTATTTGGGTTTTGTATGTAGAACTGTGGACATGTCTTCGGGCCCATATATGGAAGTCTCTTAGTGGGAAGAAGGAAAGCAGACACCCGACGTCTGATAAGATTAAGTCGTTTTCGGACGTGATCATCACTGATAAAGCTAACGAGCTAGCTAAGAGGACAGAACGCCTGATCGCTTTGAGTGCACTTGTTAAACTGCCCACGAGGGCCTGAAGACATGGCCACCAGTCTGTGGTCAGACCAAGCCTCACTGTGTCAGTTACCAGATGCTGCTGCTTAACTTTGTTCTCTCTCTCTTTTTCTTCATCAATCCATCGTTGCCTGAAATGTCTGCATTCTCCCTCTGTACCTTCTTTCCCTTTAAATCTAAATCGACATATTTCTCCTCTCTCGTGTCTGAACTCTGACACTTTGTCCTCGTCCTCCTGGTGGCTTTTCCCCTCCGCCTCTTTACCCTTACCTTTATAAAATATCACTTTTCTGCCCCCCTTTATTCCATTCCTTCCTTGCTTTTCCGCTCTCATTCATCCCATCAACTCTTCCTGAGTTTCCTCGTTCCTCCCTTAATCCATGACTCATTGCCCATTCCCCTCACTTTACACCGTCCGTCTCCTTCCTGTATGTCGCCTGCAGTTTTGGGGATGCGTCCCCGCTGTCCACAGCGTCCACTCTGGAGCACATCGCACCCTCGGCGTGTCGTCCTCGGCCCCTCGTAAGACAACAGAGCCTCCAGCAGCCCCTGACCCCCCGGCCCCCTCCGCCGCCCAATGACCCCCCTGCCACTTCACAGAGCCTGGGGCAGTTACACAGCAGCTCCGGGGGCGGCGGGGGGCAGCGGGGGGGTGCAAGGCCGGGGGCAAGGGGCAGCCCAGCCGCACCCGGGGCATCTCGCTACAGAGCGGGCGCAGGGGCACGGTCCCGCTCCAACCCGGGCAGCTGGGATCACATGATGGGGCAAATACGCACCAGGGGCATGGACGTCAAATCCTTCCTGTAAGTACATGACAAGAAATCTTATTTATAACCCGCTTCAACACTATCTAACCTCTTTTCAACCCCGACTCACAAGCGAACAGGAATGGAAGTGGACCTAGTGTAAACTCGCAGGTGGCTGCCATCTAAAAATAATGTTAGCTTGTGACTCAACGCATGGTCTGACTTTATATCTCATCTACTTACGTATTTTTCTGTAATTCACAATAAAGCCGCATGAGATTCCATGGTCACTGAATTTCACCCTACTTCAGTTCTTCCTCAATACGTTTTCCATTAAATATTTAATAACCTTGTCTGTTGTGTCAGTATGATGTGCATTACAGAGAGCTGCGCGTCAGGAAAATGTATAAGACTAAAACTTTTGAAATGTCTGAAGGCATTGATTGATGGATAAAGTTGTTGAAAAGTGGAATTCAGACTTAGACTCTTGGGTGACTGTTGGTTCAGGTGAAGCTCGGACAGGATTTTCCCAGGCTATGATTCAACTGA
>JAKKZN010000011.1:23866736-23883172 GCA_033441825.1 Pangasius elongatus
CAGACTGGTCAGTCAACATGACAAAGAGTTTGAGGTGTTGACTTGGCCTCCAAATTCCCCAGATCTCAATCCTGTCGAGCATCTGTGGGATGTTTTGGACCTCAGATCATGAGCAGTTCCTTCCCTTCACCATACTCTTCTTTTCCCATCATTCTGGTACAAGTTTATCTTGATCTCATTTGCCCACAGGATGATGTTCCAAAACTGTACATACTTTTTAGAAGTTTTTTTTTTTTTTTGGAAATTCTACTTTGGTCTTCTTGCAAAGCACCCAGTTGTCATTTACTTTTGGCCCATAAAAAGGGGGGTGGTGGTATTTGGATTTCATGAATCATAACAATATTTTTTTATCACGTTAAAAAAAGTATTACTGACAGCAATAATGTTAAGGCATAGCTTAATCATAAATATAGCTGCAGATGTAAATTCCCATACAGGGCAGGGACATCATAAAGGTATATGTAAGAGAGATGATATATGTACCTAAAAGATCCTATAGTGAAAGTCAGAGGCAGAAAATGAGAGCAAGACTAAGTGAGACAAAACTTAACTCCCAAAGAGAGCAGGAGTAAGTAAGACTCTGTCTGTCTCTTCACCCTCCACTGGGAACTTGGCTCTTATTTAAACCTCAGCTACTCAGTGTTAAAGTAATCATCTCCATCATTCAAGCCCCCATCTCACTGCCCCCTTTTCCTTGCCCCATGGTGTGTGTCCCAGTTTAAAATGAATCGCATATCTCAATATCTAATCTGATGCAGCTCACTTCACTGCTTTCTGTACTGAGTGGGAGTGTAATTATGATGAAAAAGAGTGAGTTAAATGTGTGTATTGTTATAAACCATTTTGTTTTCCTGGCACAGCTGTTTGCCTGTGAGTTAATGGTCACATTTTGTTTGCAATCAAAGTGAAACCATAGATCTCTATATCAGAGCTCTGTAGAGCTAATGATGATGTTCTGTTCACAGTGCAGTGAAGTCTGAAAAAATCATAATTTAAACATATTCCCAATTCATGTGGATAGTTAGAGTATAGAGGTTCTATCTTTAAGTCATATCAGTGACTCAAGGAATATGAAACCATCCAGCTGAAAGCATTACAGAATGTTACTGGGCTCTGTAGCACCTGTAGCACCTTGAGCTGAGGAAGGGCAGGGGATGGAGAGGAGGCGTTTTACAGCCTGATACTTCGCTCACTGGAATGTGATGCAGGATGCTCTTAACGGAGGGAGTCCGGCTGGGAGTGGTGCCCTATTGGATAGAGATAATCATATTGGACACCTGGGTTTGATGGCGTTCTCAAATTCTCCTTTTTATCATGCTGGATACGGGCAGATTTATTCGAGCATTTACACAAGAAATTTGGTATTCACAAAAGTCCTACAAGTTCAAAAAAACCTGTGTAGCCTACTCGTGCTCCTGAGCATGTATAAATTTACACACATGCACATTTCCGTTCATTTTGCCATCTGCCCAACACATTGCAAGCACAAGCTAAGTAAATAAAATGTCACACTGTTCCCTTATCTCTACAAACTTGCTCTGTGTTAGCTGTTAGCAGGGTTGTGTGGTTTTCCCTTGCTCTGCCACGCTCCGTTCACCCCCGAGTCTGCTATATTAGCTCAGTTCCGCTAACATGCAACCCTGGGCTGGATCCCTGCTGGATCGGGTTCTCCCTCTGTGTTATCTGGTCAGAGAATTCCACATCCCCTACTATCTGACCAACTAGCAGGCGTTTGGCTGCATTCTGCTAGAGTGGCTGAATGGTTTTTCCTGGCCATGCCATGTGCTGTTCTGGAGCTGGAGTCACTTTTCCCTCCACACGATGGATCCCTCATTCTTTTCATGACACACAGAGTGGCTATCTGAGCTCCTGCTCTGACTGCATGGTGTTATGTACCCACTACATCCATATTGTTTCATCTGTTATGTTTTATGACTTTTAGTACTGTGTGCTTTCCGTGTGTATTATGACAGTGCGTTGGGATTTGGGACACGAGAAAAGCTGATGCTGATGATGATCACATAATGGCCCACAATTTGTATGTATGGACTTTATCACCGTCCTCGCTGAGTGAGGTATTCACCGCATCCTTATATCACAAAGTGAATGGAAGAAATAGAATGCTATTTACGTATGCAACCGTGGATCTATGAAACTGGATAACCGCCAGGGTTCCTAGTCATTCGGAAAGCGCGGACCAAACAAGAAATTGGCAAGAAGGTTCCAGGGAAAGGTTTCTCTCTCTCTCTTTCTTTCTCTCTCTCTCTCTCTCTCTCTCTCTCTCCCGTATCCCTCCCCTGAACACTGGATTGTGTGTCATTTCATGAGCAGAAGTAGCAGAGCTGAGACGGACAGCTTAAGTCACTGTCAGAAATGTATTCCCACATCTCTTTTATACATTCTATCTCTGTCACACACACACACACACACACACACACACACACACACACACACACACACACACACACACAGGCAATGCCCAGGGAGGGAATGCTTGGTATCTTTATCCTTATGATATGGAAATAAACGCAGGCCAAGCGTGACAGCAGCAGGTTTAGCAAGCTCGGCCCTGCATATATGCCTCATAAATCTGTCTCTAACACTCAGGCTAAAGTGCGCTAAGCTGCGCGCTTCAGAAACCACACATGAGAATACCAGGTTAACCCTGTGTGGAAGATGCTAACATGGCCTAGCGTGACCCAGTGCTTAGACTTCACATACTGGAGCTCTCCGTTTATAAACATTTATCCAGTAATCTGAAACAAGACAAAGCTGTAATGAAGGCAAACTATTATTATTGGTACTATTAGTATGAAGTTCTGGTACGAATTTTTCTTTGTCCATCCTTACTAAGCAGTCATTACATTCCAGTGCTGAACACTAAAACCATGTAATTTACTATAATGATGCTATTTTCTGCTAGGGTTGTTTTTTTTATAGTAGTTGTAGCCTAAAATACAAACATAGTATATATATATATATATATATATATATGTGTGTGTGTGTGTGTGTGTGTACGTTTATACTATATTGTGAATTTATGTTGTTTCATATTGCCAGAGGGCAACAAGCTGTGACTCGTGGTTCATGAAATACACCGCGCGCTACATTATTTTATTATAATAGATTGAAAAAACTGTCACATGAAATAGCGTAAAACAAAATAGCTACAAATGAAGCCATTTTTAGATTTGCAGCCCTTTTACTCTGCAGCTGAAGCTTAAAAAAAAATAAAAACGCACAAAAGACCCAAAGACAGCAGTTGCATAATCCCACACCCTTGAAGACGCTCCTCTTCTGGGTCTGGGACTGTGTGTGTGTGTGTGTGTGTGTGTGTGTGTGTGTGTGTGTCTTGCTGCTCGTCTCTACATGGCAGTAGAAGGTAATTGAATGGAAATGAAAATGAGGTGTGCAGTGGCAGGTGTCCAGCTAACTAACACTGACGCGTGATCAGAGGTGAAACACAGCTGCGTCGGCGGCACCGTCGCCCTGAGCTGCTCTATTTTTAAACCGTTTCTCATAAAAATACCGTAAGTGCTGCAGCTCAGCCAGCAGACAAATGTGAATTATAAAAGGCAGCAAGCAGCTAAAATCAGATCTTTCAGCATTATTTTCTTTCCTCTTATTGTTTTTTTCAGTTTTCTGTTGTATTTTGTTGTTGTTTTACGATAATATTTTGCATCAATATCCACCTCTAGTCATTATTGTTACTAATTTGTATGCATGGAATTCCCTTAAAATATACTTCAAACATGACCTTGATGTGACCTTGACCCTGTTTGAATCCATTTCAAAATCTAATCAGTTTAACCATGTGTTCTTGAGATATTGCACTAATCTCAAATCTCAGATAAACACAGGGACGGACTGATGGCGAAAAGCGTAGCTAGCCAAAAATGGGCCTCGATCTCCTGAACATGAACGCGTCTTTGTATGATAAACAGAAAGGAAGCTATTGGGGGAAAATATTTTCGATATTTGACCTTGTTGTGACCTTGACCCTGTTTGGATCAAGTCTAATCAGTTCATTATTCCATATAACTTAGAGATATTGCGCTTACGAGAATCTGGGATGGATGCACGGACAACCCGAAAACATAACACCTAAAAAATAATGTGAGTCAAAATTGAATAAAAAATGTTCCTGCTCATCTACATGAACCCTATAACTGAATGAACCATGGAAGCACAAGCTGATAGGAAAGAGCAGACTTTTGACTCTTAACACTCCTAACACTAGCATGCTTCTCCATGCTAGTGGCTAGTGTACTATCGTATTAGCTTGTGGCTCAGCAGTGGCTCTAATCAACAGCAGACTGGAACTGGAAAATTCCCCCCAACCTTTAAGCTCTGATGTATGGGAGAATGTTGGGTTACCACATGAGAGCAGTACTAATATCACACACCTTTGGGTTTGCTGATGAAAAAACCCGACGCAACACACACAGCCAAGTGACTCTGCTGCATTCAGATGGAGTTTTCCAGATGGGATCAGAAAAGACAAGAACATTTTCAGTGCTTATTTCTGCTGTGTATTGAATCTAGGTTAGGATTCGGTGTGCGTTGGCATCCCTACTGTCTACTTAAAGTCTACGTCATTGTTGAACTGAACCATGTAGCTAATCACCAACTTTCGTTGAGGTGATAGGGTTTTTATGCGAAATGTTTGTGAAATAGCATGATCACACATGATATTAGCTCTGCGCTTCACCTCTGTTAAGCAGTGTCTTTATTCTCTTGTTTCTAAACACTACTGCATCCTACTCGCAAAATATTCGAAAGTAGACACTTCAGACTCACAGTGTGTAGGATTAAGTAGTGCTTATCTCGTTTCTCAGTTCTCCCTCCTACATTCCCCTCTTTTACATTACCCTTCCTCACGGTTTCCCCATGCTGGTCCCTTTTTCTTACACACATCTTTAGTCTGATATTAACGCGTAGATGTTAGTATCAGAAAGACGTGCTGTCGTGAACACTAGGTTTTGGGGCGCACTCTCGGTTTCGATGAAGGATTAAACCTAAACGCCCACTCCTCTTACACAAGTGCTCGTCCTGAATAACATTCTCACCCCCACACACACACCTCCTCACCGAGCTCATAACAATGCTTATAATCACAAACAGAAATGCGCTGCCTGTTTACGCGTGTTTCTCAGTTTCAGCAGCTCTTTACGCTCGGTGCGTCTCAGCGAATTGATGAACGCAGGACACTGAATTGGCCCTGATGAAGATAATAGAGTAAATGATTAATGATTTGCTTGGCAGCTTCTCATCTTCATATAAAAGATCAGCTGTTGTGCGTGCATGCGTGCGTGTGTGTGTGTGTGTGTGTGTGTGTGTGTGTGTGTGTGTGTGTGTGTGTGTGTCTGTGCACTTTCATACAGCATGCAGGTCTGAAACTGGGTTAAACCAGACGTATACTGCAGGATGTGTAGTCTCCAGATTTCAAGAATCAGGAGTGACTCTACAAGCCAGAAGAATGATGCCGGGATGTACAAAGCGTTCGACAGTGGAGTGTAGAAATGGAGAAAAAGCTCGAGGATCTCTGCATGAGTGCCTTCATAATGCATCATGTAAAAAATGCCAACAAACAGAGTGACAGGTTACACTTTGTGTTCATGTACATAAAGGCGCCAATACTTTTCGAGTTGTTTGAATCCATTTGAATGATGCGTTGCTGGGATTGTCAGTTTCCTCCAGATTTGGGATTGCTGAGGTTTTATCCCATGCTTATATGATATATGGTATATTCTTGGCTTACATGTCGCAGAATTGACTGCGCTGTACGTGTGAGATGCGTCGTCGTGGTACAGTGTGTAAACCTCCAACAAAAAAAAAGGTGAAATGTGTGTAAATGTTTTTTTGAAATTGTGTGACATATACAGAGAGAGTGTGTAGGACAAATCCCCGTGTGTTGTATCTATGCTTCTGGCTTTGCGCTTACATCAGATCACACTGTGCAGTGACCTGTTGCGTGTCCGTCTAAAAAAGGATGGAATAACAATGATGATGATTAAAAAAAAAAAAAAGATCCTTTCACCAGACCATGTCTTGATCTCAGGAAGAGTTGTACCAGAAACCTCAGAGGAGAGTTACTTAAGGCTACTAATCTCTGAAAAGCAACAGAAAGCTCTGCCTTCCTCGAGCCATATCATTGCATAATCGCACCTCGTCCTGGAGGAACGTTACGACGGCTGCATCCTGACCTTAACTCCCACGCTGAGCAAAGAACTGCAACAAAACACAAAAGATGAAGTTTGGACATCAGGTTCTGAAGCATAAATGTCTCCGCGTTTTATGCACAGATGGAATATTTACATTTAGAAGAGCAAATCCACTCTTTATTACTTTCACTCTTTCTTGCATATCTAAAGCCTGTCGCTGGGTATTTCATAATTAATATTTCAAAAGCTTACTCATTACCAGGCGTCTCAAGGCACTGTGTATATTTCTGTCAAACTCAAACAAATATTGCATATTCTGCAGTCGGGAGTCATTTATATTCACACTGTTGTCTCACAGAGATTGTTTAACCAAATGTGCTAACATGGCTAAAGAACGTAAATCCTATTAATATGGTCTCATTCGGAGAATACGAAATTGCTGGACACTTGTGGCTACCGGCCTTCGTTAGTTTTTAGCATTGTTAACATTTTGTTCAAGCAGTTCTCTGACAAAAAGTAAGAGTATTTCACTTACATAAGTTCCCTTTAAGCACAAATCCAATACAGCAGCGCATTTGGCTGTACTCGAATACTAGTTTTAATGTCAGAAAGGAAGAACATTTAATATCATATAATATCAAAGGTTGCATCATTTAGTATATATACGGTAAGTGTCGTGGACAGGGAAAACGCTTGTCTCTTCTGCACGTGTACTGTACGTATATATATCAATGACAAGTAAACTTATAGCACTGTAAAGGAACCCTGTTTCTATTGAAATATACGTGATTAGCTTGATGATTCTGCTGTTAATGTGACAGGTTGCTGATGTATCTGCATTACTCCTGTGAGAAGTCAGCAGCAGTCTGCCGCCACACCCGTCTCCAGTTTCTAGTCGAAATGTTCCCGAGACTAAAATCCCTGGAAATGAGACCAACTACAGTTGCTGTAGGCAAATGAAATCGACTCATGAGCCACTTATCACATTCCTGTTGTCCTTAACAAAAAAAAAAAACCCACACATTCCGTGCACAAAGCTGCGTGTGCCAAGTATATGATTACCAATAAGTGTCATGGAAGCTCCTCATAATCAGTTTAGCAGCAATTACTCTTTCTATCACCAGGGGTTTGTACATACGCAGAGTCGGGATCCTCACTCACACCTCGACCTGCGGGTATGCATGGTTTACGCATCGTCGGTCTCATTGGTCAGACCATGTCGATGAAAGACGTTTAAACTAAAAAATCCAGTCAGAATGTTGCTACAAATTTTTTTTCAAAAAAGAAAATCTTAATTATCAAGATTAATATGCAGGTCATTCAGTCTTTGAGATCGAGTCTTTGAAAGAGACTCTGAGTTTTAAGTCAAAAGGAGTAAATTCATTAAATTCAGTAAATTCCAGAATTCATCCACAGCAACATCAGCCAGGTTTTGCCAGATGCCACACATTACTTCTTCATATGTCTTCAGATTGGAGATTAAATGTGGAGGTTAAATGTATGCTATTAATCTTCTTTTATACTGGCGTTTATTTTCTTAATGTGGCCATGAATGTTCCCTTGGAATTTTCTCCATGTTTAGCAGTTGGCATCGTATATTGTTAGGGTCAGTGGGCCTCATTCATCAAGCTAAATATCAACAGATTTTATTCCTAAATCATTACTATGAGCATTTACCCAAGAAATTTGGTATTCATGAAAATCCCTCATGAAATTCGTGAAAAAACAGAGAAACGTTCATATCCTACTCGTGCACTCAGCTGATGGAAGATTTAGTGCTCACTTATTATTACATATTATTACATTTTTTATTGGCGTAGTGATGCCAAATAACTTCCACTTCTGATTTTCAGGCTTTACCCTGATCACTCATTTCGTGCTCCCTGCTGCCTGTGCTCTTTACCTTTTATGGAGTTTTGTGAGCGTCACTAAATGCCAGTGAGCTTTTTCAGGAACATTTATACACAACTGATATTATTAGAAGTTATAAATTAATGCTGCCAGGGAATTAATTGTACTTTTAGGGATTAAGAGCTAAGTGGAAGTCACTTTCTATCACTTAAATTATACTTTGTCTAGTTACTGTTAAAAAACAGTCCTTGACTCCCATGAGTTTGTGACGAATAATACAATGCAAGAAATAGGGGAAGAAAAAAAACCTAATAATCTACCAAGGCAATTACAGGTATTCCAGATGTTGTTTTGATTGTGATGTAATCTATTGTTCTGTGATATAACGCAGGTCAGTACTCTGCAGCACATCATCATCATTGGACTCAAATGCATTTGGCCACCTGTGGAGCTGAAAGTAGTTTTACAGCATCCATTATTTTTGAGAATTAGTCTGGAAAAAGGGAGAGAGGTACTCTTCTGTAGTGTGACACGGCTGCACTGGTCACACTGACCACAGAGGCACAGAATATCATCATCATCATCATCATCATCATCATCATCATCATCCCCAGAGGAAAATGGCACTTTAATGCAATTTCTGATGGAAAACTGAATGGAATTGGACATATCAGTGAACCAAGTAGTGTCCCAGAGCATCCCTTGGGCGAAGGCTACCAAAATTACCAGAACTATTCTGTGACCTGGTGAAGACTTGCTCACAGGAAACTCTTTGAGTGTGTGTGCTGTAGACACCGAGTGAGGAACGTGTCAGTCATCACTCACGCAGCACTTTTAATTCGTTTTCTTTTCCTTCACCCCTGATAGAATTCCAGACTAAATTGCCTTCTTTTCGTGGACAAACACACAAGTGGGCTGATCATTTTAGTCCTGTCCAGATAGACATCTGCGCTTTTTTATGTGTAGATGTCTCTCGTGCTTGGCAGTCGCTGTTGCCCGTCGTTATTCGTCTTTGCACATCTCTCCAGAGAATTTAAATTGCTTCCAGCAATCTGGAAATAATACATTCTTTGAAAATCATTTAGTTTCCTAAAGAAAGGAAATATAAGTCAAGCTCTGTTATAACAACAGCTACAGCTGCAAAGCCTCATGGTGTTCAGGCTCACCGTAGATCCTTAAAATACCTCAAGTTGTATGAAATTGCATGGAATTTAGTTTTCCTATCACGCAACACTGCAGAATGCTTGATTCTGATTGGCTAGAAGGTGTTGATTAATTTTCTATAACGGCAGTTAGTTCTTGCTAGGACGTACATTAGTAATAATAATAATAATAATAATAATAATGAAAAAACATGTTATTTATCAAAGAAACATGTACAATCGTTGATACGGTGACATTTTCTAAGGAGGTGTTTATTCAGCATATATGGAAGGAGTCTCCAGTGTCAGCACTTTGTGCCACAGGAGCATCAACAAATCAGGGATGTGTGCTAAACCAAGGCTACTTCAAATGCTGTTGAGCTAGTACTTAATATTCGTAACCATGCATCTGTTTTTTTTTTTTTTTCTTTTTGCATGTGTTGCCTGTTCCACATCCTACCCATCATCAGAGCGTTGAAGCTCTGAGTACACTAGCGCTGAAATACTTTAGTTGTGTTGTTGGTTGTAGCTGCTTATGAGACATAGTTACATAAGTTAGGTGAATTTCAGAAGGTCAAGACAATCCAGTTTAATGGAATGCACCTTGCTCCTTGAGTGCTAGTGAGCTCATGTATCAACAACACACACACACACACACACACACACACACACACACACACACACACACACATTTTTATTTGGATCATGATTCTTTGGCGCCTGTGTGATCCAATAATAGTGTGAAAATATGCTTGCATGTGTGTGTGTGTGTGTGTGTGTGTGTGTGTGTGTGTGTGTGGGTGTGTATATGTGTTTATGACACTGTGAGGGCAAAGAAATGCTGTGTAAGAAGTGATAGTTCACACACACACACACACACACACACACACACACACACACACACACACACACACACACACACATTTTTAGATTATGATTTGTTGGCATGTATGCTGATGTAAATAAAAGCATTAAAATGTGTGTGTGTGTGTGTGCGTGTGTGTGTGTGTGTGTGTGTGTGTGTGTGTGTGTGTGCGTGCTATCTAATTGTTGCCTTGCCAACAGCCTGGGTTTGTCAGAGGAATAACACGTGCATGCTGCAGACGTTCGTCGTCCCCCTGCGCCGGCTCTGCGTTACTGCAGGATGAAGTTGTAGATTTACAGCTTCAGAAAACATCTCAAAATACTGTTGAAGAGTGAATGTCAACTTTTCAAATAAAAAAAAATTGTGAAAACAGTTTTTTTCCCCCCGTTTTTTTTTAGTACAGAGAACAAAACACACTGACTGCTACTGTAGTAATAATTCCCAAGAAAAAGACTCAAGTAAGAGTAAACAAGTCGTCTGGTAAAAAGCTGAAATTTAAATACTTTATAAATCACTTTTTAAAAATATTTCTACAGACACGGATGAAAAGCACCTGCATATAAAGCAAAGGAACGTTAGCTGGCTAGCTGATTTAGCCAAATGTTGTAAGCTTGCTTTGTGAGCGAGTTAGCTAACTCATACTCATATGTACATGTTGCTAGCTATCTAGCAAACATTATCCTGAGTGTTATCTATAGCCTATGTGTGTGTATATATATATGTAACACAATCACTACTGAACATCGACGTGACATCTTGAGTTTAATACAGAGCTTTTTTACTGGCTAGCTAGTCCAGCTCACTCAGCTAGCTAAAGGACAATCTGTGCATGTTTCTGTGCTGTGAAATGCCGATATCGCCACAGCTTCTGGCTTGTGAAGATCATTACCACACTGTTTCCTTTGATGCATTTGAAACTGAACGTAGCTGATAAATTGGGTCAGAGATCTGTCCCAGTATTGGGATTGGGTCTCCACTATCTCACACATTGCTGCAGCCGAGCAAGCGTTTGGAGCCTGAAATGTAGAGTTTTGTCAGAAACTGCTTTATTTTGATTGGCTCTTGAAACAAAATTATTTAAACTCTTTTAATTTGCTTTACGGTCTTCCAGGATTAAAGGCTTTTTTTTTTTTTTACTCTGTAACAGTGATCAAAAATAAATGTAGTGAAGATGTAGACACTCAGCACCCCCCCTTAATGGACTTAATCATACTTTTGGGAATAGTGCAGTCATTTCCTAAGTCCTATACACTGACTGTTCGCGTTTGCCTGCAGAGCCATTGGTAACAAGGCCAACAGCAGTCCCAAGGGCCAGACCCCAGACGAGAGCAACCGCCGCACGGACGCTAACTCCTCCGTCTCAGACCTCGCCAACTCCGTCACCAGTGACATGCTCATGGTAAGACAATGACGTGTGTATGAGAATACCTGTGTTTTGTGGATCATCTACTCCATCCGTCCTCTCCCAACATATTGCGGTTTTGAGTTGGATGTATCTTTTAACCGCATGATGTGCTAAGTAAGGGGTAGAAGTGGAGCTCTCTCCCACTCCAATCACTCAAACACACACACACATGTCGAAAAGAGCTGTTTTACAGGGAGAGCCTGGTAATTAAAATAGGAACACATCACCACGGGGGCAGTCAGGAAACATCTTTACCAGGTCTGCCTGGCATTATGTGGGTGGCATGGTGTTCAGTCTTTCCTTTTTTTATCATCATGCCTAATGATGGTGTTTCCACTTGTAGCAGTGAACTTTCCCCAGACTCTGAATCTAGACTTGGCTAATTTAACAGGTTCTTTTTTTGTTAATTTGTTGGCTGGAGGAAAGAGCTCCCGAATACTCCTGTTTCAGTGTCAGGGAATCCCTTAGGATTGTATTAGGAGTGTCTGCAGAGTTCTGGTTTGTTCTTCACTTCCTGTTGCTCTGGCATTGATCTCACTGATCATTGCTTTCACTTTATCTGGTTATCAGGTTGCTTTTAGACAGGAAAAGATTATTAGAGATTAAACTGATCTATTTGCAACGGTTATGGTGAAGTGACCCTTGCTGGTTGGTTGCAGTTTTTTAGCTTGTACTGTACAGTGAATATAAAAAAAAAGTCTACACACCTCTGTTAAACTCAAAGCCAAAGTGAATCTGATCAAATATTATTAGATGGCCATAAACAATAGTTCCCACTGAAAGATAGTTCCTTTAGCTTATTCAGTCTCATTAGATAAACAGCTGGACAGAAGTACAGAGACCAGTTATGAATTCAAGTGATGCAGCTGAGCAACTGTAGAAGTTCAGGAGCTGAATAAAATTGTTGGTATTTGTGAATGAAAATCAATTCTTTTTCCTGCTGCTCTGCTTTCCAAGGCATAGTGGTAGGGTTCACACAAAAGCCCCACCCACGTCCAGTCTAGACCACACCCACTTCTACATAACATTCTTCATAACATTATGTCTCTCTGGCAGTTGTCTCCAGGCTCTGAAGAGGAAGAACACGAGGGTCCGGTGTGTGAGAAGCTTGGTCGAATACAGTTCAGTGTGGGCTACAGCTTTCAGGACTCCACACTTACTGTGAAGATCCTTAAAGGCCAGGATCTACCGGCAAAAGATTTCTCCGGAACCTCAGACCCATTTGTTAAAATCTATCTGCTACCAGACAAGAAGCACAAACTGGAGACCAAGGTGAAGAGGAAGAACCTGAACCCTCACTGGAATGAAACCTTCCTGTTTGAAGGTAAAGAATCTCTCTCTCTTTCACTCCCTCTCTCTCTCTCTTCTTCATCTCTTCCAGTGCAATTAAATTAATTACAAACTAGCTTTATTGGATAATCCCACTACGCTGCTATTATTGCAATAATCTCAGTTTTTATCAAGCTATAATATTCTTGTGCGTATTGTCCAGAAGATGCAGTGTTATGCCCTTTTACTTGATATTTATTTTTCAGTTTCCCCGTTAAAGGGGGTTCAGCCAGTAGGTCGGAAAGGTGGTGTCACAGCTATCTATGGCCAGCAGTCCAAGAGAGCAAAAATTGCCAGTGCTTTCTGGATGGGAGGGGCATACTCTGTCTCCTCTGTCAATCAGAGCGATACTAGCCAGTGGCTGGGCGTCTGTGAGCGCGTATATGTGGAAGCGAGCAGTTGGTGCTTTATGTGTATGTGAAAGCATATATTAGGCCTCATGTGGTAGCTAGCTAGTGCGTGGGAATTATGACCAAATTGGCAGAAAATGGGGTAAAGAAAGAGTTAATGTTATATAGTATGCAGTTACACACTATCATATATACAGATGGGAGACATATAAGAAAAAAAAACGTGGCTTTTGTAATTGGTAATGTGTGCTATTCCAGCATTTACGGTAATTTGCTGCTGACACCTAAAATGATAACACTCGCTTCAATAATTCACAGCAATTGTTGTGGCATAAATTTCCAATTTGTAGACAAACTACATTAAAGCAGACACCTAGCTATGAGATATGCTAGCTGATATTTTAGTGTTGATATTTGCTAACTGAATTAAGTGCAAAGTGTAGAAGGTTTCACTCTAAAACACTGTAACATATCCCAGAGAATACGGTACAGACATATCGGTTTCCGGCCTCAAATGTATATATGTTCCAGGTTTCCCGTATGAGAAGGTGGTCCAGCGCACTCTGTACCTGCAGGTGCTGGATTATGACCGATTCAGCAGGAATGACCCCATAGGCGAGGTGTCCATTCCTCTCAACAAGATCAATCTCGCTCACACGGAGCCATTCTGGAAAGAGCTGAAACCGTGCAGCGATGGCAGTGTGAGTCACATCCAGCATTTCTGTATGTCAATGTTGGTGATCGCAATTCTATTTCTGCATTTGAAGGGAAGAAAATTGGCCAGAATAGGATTGACAGAGCTCGAGGGGAATTAAAGATAATTGCTTAATCGTGTTTTGGCTCGCAGGAGTATGTGGTGCTCTGCGTTCCTCATGTAATAGGCATCAAGCTGCGTGCTGTCAACAATCTAAGCCCGCAAAACGTACAAGCAAGCCATTAGCCTGTCCACTTACACACTTTCCAGGTTATATTGACACACAGTTTGCATAGTAGGCCTCATTCAGGGCTGTGAAGATCTGAGGTTAGTGTTAGCATGTGTCTTCCTCCTCTACCGCTGAGGCGTGAAACATATTGACGCTGAGGCACTGAGGTTAGCATCATCATTTCATGATCTAATACATCAGCCAAGACATGACTTGCTTCTGAATCTTCTTTCATTTGCACTTTAGCTGTGAACATACAAGTAAGCAAGTACACATGTAGCCCACAGGTTAGCGTAGCGGAATGATGTTATTAAAATATTGTATTTAAAAATCTTCTACACATATCTCTGGATTCCTTTCAGTCCCACATTCAGGAATCCTTTTTATCATGCAGTGGCTCAGGAGCTATCCAGCACTGATAAGAACATGGTTATATCTTGTATTAAAGATTATTTCCATGACTCAGTGTAGCTACTGTAATGCTGGATGGTTCAGCAGGTAGCATTGTGTGCTTCACAGGTCCAGGGTCCCTGGTTTGATCCTGAGCTGAGGTTAATATCTGTGCAGAGAGTGAATTCTCCGTCTGTACAGAGATTGAATTCTATTTCTGTCTATGTGGGTCTTCTTGTTCTCAGGTTTCCTCCCAAAAACATACTGGTAAGTGGATTGGCTACTCTAAATGTGTGTGCATGGTGCCCTGAGATAGACTAGCGTACCTGGGTGTATTCCCACCTCACACCCCTTTCCGGCTCCTTCCGAAGATGAATGAACACTAATGCTGTGTAGATAATGCATTACATTTTCTGACTAAATTAACCCATGGTTAGTCACCTCACCCTTCACTCTAACAGACTGCAAATGCAAAGCAAAACAGTGAAGGAAAAGGTATTCCTCAGTTGGAGCTACACTTCTGTCTGCCACTGTTTTGCTTTTTTTTTCTAATTCAGAATTATGGGATGTGAGTCTCTGTGATATTCAATCAACTTTGATTGACATAGCTTATGTCTGGAACACAAATCCTGCTTCCTTCTGAAACAGACGGCGAGTAATCTGTGTGTGTGTGTGTGTGTGTGTGTGTGTGTGTGTGTGTGTGTGTAGGGGAGTCGAGGTGACCTGTTGGTGTCATTGTGTTACAACCCCACGGCTAACACCATCACTGTGAACATCATAAAGGCACGCAATCTAAAAGCCATGGACATCGGCGGCACCTCAGGTAGGCCTGTAAACCTTAAACCAGCTCAGTGTCAGTGCTATAAAATTTAGTGTTATATAAAGGTTCTTTATGTGATTTTAAGCTTTAGAAACAAAATGACTTGGCAGTAGACCAGAATGGAGTATAGTTGTGTAGCTTACTTGCTTTTTATAACATTAGTGTCGCAAGCAAGGCAGCAGCCACTTCTCAGGTTTTTTTAACTAGCATTAAAGGAGACATTTAAAATTTAATATTGGAAAATAAATTTTTATTTTGACCCATCCCACTTTTATTATGCTTTCTTTATATACAGTTGGACATTCTGAGTGAAATGTGTCTATATTGTGTGTACTTTAGACCCCTATGTGAAAGTGTGGCTGATGCACAAAGACAAACGGGTGGAAAAGAAGAAGACAGTGGTAATGAAGAGGTGTCTGAACCCTGTTTTTAACGAGTCCTTTCCTTTCGATGTTCCCGCTCATGTGCTGAGAGAGACCACCATCGTCATCACAGTCATGGATAAGGACAGACTCAGTCGAAATGATGTCATAGGCAAGGTACAGTTGTAAGGTCAAACTCTCTCACACACATGGTCCTGAATAAAGCCGAACCTTTGAATGTGTAAAATATTTTTCTTTTGTGACATAAAGGTTCATTTAAAAAAAAAGAAAAAACAGCAGATTGCATGAGTAGTTGCTCCCTCCGGGTCAGTTCTTTTAAAACCATCTTTGGCTGGAGTTACAGCTGCACATCTTGCTTCTGATATTTTTGCCCATTCATCTTGGCAAAGTTGATGAAGCTCTGTTAGATTTGAAGGAGATTAATGACGTTGCCACTGAGCCTCAGGTCTGGGCTTTGACTGGGTCATTCTGAAACATTCAGATTCTTGGTTTTGAACCACTCCATTGTAGATTCGGCACTTTGCTTAGGGTCGTTGTCTTGTTTGGCTGTGAAACTCCATGTGAGTCTCTTGCAGACTGGCACAACTTTTCTTTCTAGGTTTTGCCCTGTATGTGGCCCCATCCATCTTGCCCTCAACTCTGACCAGTTCCCCGTCCTTGCTGATGAAAAGCATCCCAACATCATGATGCTACC
The DNA here is from genome assembly GCA_033441825.1 of Pangasius elongatus. Classification (NCBI taxonomy): domain Eukaryota; kingdom Metazoa; phylum Chordata; class Actinopteri; order Siluriformes; family Pangasiidae; genus Pangasius; species Pangasius elongatus. The sequence goes on from JAKKZN010000011.1 coordinate 23,883,053, forward strand.
ACCACCATGCTTCACTGTGAGGATGGTGTTCTCAGGGTGATGAGCAGTGATGGGTTTCCACCAAACATAGTGCTTTGCGTAGGCCATAAATGTCAGTTTAATTCATAAATAAACTGCTCC
>JAKKZN010000011.1:23897485-23912724 GCA_033441825.1 Pangasius elongatus
TGTGTAAAGCTGCTTTGAGACAATGACCTTTGTAAAAAAGCGCTATACAAATAAAAATGAATTGAATTGAATTGAACGTCAACGTCTGCAAACGTCTCGGCCAATCCCTCTTGACATCCGGAGATAGAGCACGAATCATGTTGCTCAGCGTCCTGTTAAAATGTTCCACACTACCGTTGCCCATCGGGTGGTAAGGGGTGGTGTGTGATTTCTCCACCCCTGAAACTCTAAGAAGTTCGCCTGAGCTGACTCTCAAAACTTGCACCTTGGTCACTGTGGATACGTTCCGGCAGGCCATAGACACAAAAATATCTGTCCCACAGGATCCTGGCTTGGCGGATTGGTCTCGGCACACAAAAGCTTGAGCTAGCCTTGTAAAATGGTCGGTCACAACTAAGAAGTCAATGGACTTATTCTTAACATGTTCTGCCGACCAAAATCAATACAGACCAGCTCTAGTGGTCTTGTAGACTTTATGTTCTCCAGAGGAGCTCTGCTGGAAGGGTCAGGAGTTTTACTTATAATGCAGCATTGACAGTGGCGCACAATCACGTACTCTATGCTCCATGTTTAGCCAGAAGAAATGCTGCTTCGCCAAACTAACACTCCTGAATTGACCTTGATGGCCACTGTTATCATGAACACTTCCCAGAATGACATCCACCAATGAGTCTGTGACAACATACTGGAAGCGTTTCATCCTTGATGACTGGTTATGAGACACCCTGCAGAGGATACCATTTCTCACAATCAATTTCTCCCAGTGTTTGAGGCAACGGAGCACTGACGCAGACTCCCCTGCTCTTTCCCGTCTTGTGGGTCTCTGGCAACTCTCAATGTAAGACATGACTCTTGACAAGACTCTTACATTCATCTGCTTGGCACGCAGGTCCTCCACAAAAAACGCTGGCAATGTGTCCTGGCCCATAGGAACTAACTGAGGCAAGTGATTTATGACTGCCATAGCTCGTGTATCAGCACTAAGTTCCCACTCCACATGTGAAGTCAAGACAACAGAGACATCCGAGCTTGCAACAGTAAGATTATCCATGCCAAAATCATTATTGACCGTGCACAACTGTCGTTGTTGGAGAACACTTTCTTCCTGATTTTTGCCACAGGACCATCTGAAGGCATCCTGCACAGAGTTAGTTGACATCCCACTCATATCAGTCAACATTGTATCATAGGGCACTTGAAGCAGTCTTTGTGTCACCCTACTCTTGACAAAGGGAACTCTGCTGAGGGAATCAGCAATGACATTCCGAGGGCCAGGTACATACTTTATATCAAAGTTGAACCTGACCCAGTGCTGTTCAGAGCAGTCCAGCTTAGGCTTTGTGAGTATGTGAGCAAGCGGATTGTGACAGTGAAATTGTGTCCCTTTAGCCAGTGGCCAAACTTTTCACAAATAGACAATTTCAGGGCCAAAAATTCCAAATGGCACACAGGATAGTTCCGTTGTGAACGTGAAAGGGACTTGCTGGTAAAAGCAACTGGTCTCGCTCTAGTCTCCCCCTCCTGGACCTGTGACAACACAGCTCTGATACCATCCAGGGAAGCATCAGTCGCCAATATGAAGTGACGTGAGAAATACGGGTGAGCTAGAACAACACTCCCAACCAGACATATCTTCACCTGCTCAACTGCATCATACTGTGCTTGAGTCCACTCCTCAGGTCTCAACTTCCTGTTTTGGCACAACACAGCCGAGTCTTATTCTTCCGTCCCCTGACTTTCTGGCCTTGAAGATCAAAGAGAGGTTTTGCTTTGACAGAGTAATTCGGAATGAAATGTTGATAATAGTTCATCATCCCTAAAAATTATCTGATTCAAATACTTTACTGACGCTCTCAGGAGGTGACATTTTTTTGGAGCGAGTTTCAGGCCATGGGCTCATAGCCTTCTGAACACCATCTCCAAACTATCAAGTGCAACTTGTTCATTCGGGCCAAAGACAATCAGATCATCTATATAACATAGAATGCTGAGAAAGTTTTGATCACCAAAAATACTGTTCGTCATCCGCATAAAGCTACCAGGACTATTGCAAAGACCTTGAGGTAGCCTATTGTACTCAAACAGGCCCATTGGAGTGGTAAAAAGCAGTGAATTTACGATCGTCCTCATGCAGCGGCATGTTGAAAAACATGAGGTCCATCGTACTGAACAGAGCAGTACCACCAAGTGCTGCCAGGCAATCTGCCTGATGTGGAAGAGGGTGGGCATCCTTTAATGGTCTTCTGTTTAACCAACGGAAGTCAGTACAAACCCGAAGGTTCCCAATTTTTCTTCCACACTAAAACAAGTGGAGATGCATACTCACTCGCAGAACGACGAATTATCTCTTTTTCCTCCATTTCTGTCAGGACCTTGTGGCTTGTGGTACTGGCTAGGGGCTACACACCTGAATGGAAGTCAGAATGGCCTGGGGTCCGAAAGGTGGATTCTATGTACAAAGCCCTTAGCTTCTCCACAGTCAAGGTGATTTCTCAAAAAGAGGTCTTCATAAGTCAAGATCAAACTGACTAATTGCTGCCTGCACTGGTCAGAAACATCACATGACTCCACATCAAGGTCAGAGTCTCATGGATTTCAACCTGTCACTTATAGATATCGACTGGGCCCCGCAGTCAGACAGACCCATGGGACAACTTACAAGGGGAGGTTTGACTGTATCCACGCTATCGATGTCCTCGAGTGTGATACAAGGATATAGATCAGCCAGTTTTGCATTACGTCTCAGCAGCACGAGTCTCCCTGACGTGTTGATCGCCTTCAAAGGGACCCATCTGTCACTCCACAGCCATGTGACAAGTCTGGCCACCATGACACCTCTAGGAATCGAATGAGAAATGGTGGGCTCTGTCATGACAGTACTGCCTGGTGATGCAACAGCTGATTTCGATAGTCTCCCCCACACTAAATATTCACAACCAGGCTGAAGACAGACAGCAGAATTGCATCTTACTGTTCCAAGTTTCTCAGGCATGTCTTTACCTCTCCAGCAATGTAGTCCAGCGAGCATGGACAGAAAGCTCTCACATTCAGGATCCTTTGATGTAGGGCCAGACACAGCTCTCCAGAAACCCTCACACTGCTTGATATGTCGCAGGACATGTTTGATGACATTAGTTCCAATTATGAGTTTGTCATGTTGGCCAAGAACCACTAGAGTAGGTACAATCATTTTCAAGCCATAAACATCCATGGTCAGATTGTAAACAGATTTAGGCTTGATACGCAATCCACCACAGCCCACAAGGACCACATCAGTGCTCAGCTCACTGTTTTCATCAACTATTCCCACTTCTTTCAGCCTCAACTCAGCTGTGTCATTTATGGTACATGCCATTGATCCGCTATCCACCATGGCTCCCAATGACACATTTTCACAGGTGTATAAAAGAGGCTATTGTGTCCCCCAACAACATGTGTGTTCTGATACACAATATTTAGTTCATCAACACTGTTCTCAATCAAATAGCATTAATTTTCACACTCAGTAACAACTTAGTCACAAGAATGACCTGTACTGCCTCCCTCCAAATACGAGTCCACTAGTTTCCCTCCATATCGTCCCGGACAGAGGAAAGTTTCGGACAATCACGACATGTATTTCTGGCATAGCGCCACTGCGACCTCGAGTTGACTGTGAGTGGGAACGTCAAGTGACTGAACTCTAACCATCAGCTGCTCTAACATCTCCATCATACGTGAGAGCACTTGACTTTCAGGCTGCTGTGCATTCTGTGCCATGGTTTGGACTGCAGGCAGGTTCGGAGCAGGACATGACTGACATTGAACAGTACTGGGCTCTGCTGAGAGTTCTGGCTGCTTACATGTACTTGGCACTAATGGAAAACTCGACATATCCTGAACAGCAGACTGCGGTAAACTGACGAGGTGATCATGCTCAGTACATTCCTTATCAAGCACCACTGAAGTGTGGCTCTTTACATACGCACCAGCACGACCCATGTATTCTCTTTGATAGTCATCAATTCTGCTCTGTATGTCTTTAGCTCCCCACTCATAAATCGGTTTACATCTGAATACACTAGCCAAACCTGGGTCTGGACAGTGCTTCATGAACATCCGTGTCACCTCTTCGCTCATATCAGCCAGCTGCTTTCCTTTTCTATGAAGACCATCATTTGCCAGATCAGCAGCCTTGTTGATCCGAATCCAATAGTCTACTGGATTCTCTCCGGCTCTGGGAAGAGTAGCATAGAAATCGGCAAGAGGTAGGCATGATGAGGTCTCACTGAAATACTGGAGCATAATATTATAAATCAGCTCAGGATTCTGCTTTACATCAAGCATACAATCACTACGCAGACTGATTTTAACGACATCTTTTGCTTTTCCTGCAAGCCTGCTCATTTCCTCAGCTTGTTCTGAGATGGGACATTTCTGCTTTCTTATACAAGCTTTGGTTCTGTCAACCCACTCTTTAATACAATACTTGTCAGATCTGTCACCACGAAACATGTCATGTTCTGACCCCACATGTACTGGCACTTGTGGTACCACCATTGGCATAGACTGTTCTGGTCTCATCTGTGATTGAGTGTGGTGGGCTAGCAAATTGCTCTGGCAGTTATTGCTTGCATTTAGTAAGCCTGCTGAAAGCAACCTGGAGATGATTGATTCTCCAATCTGTGCACCTAACTGGTCCACCATATCCGTGAGATAGCTAAGAGCATCTCTCTCAGCATTAGGTGTCGAAGTACAAGGGAACTCAATTGTGGCATGCCCAACAGGGGAATTATTTGTTGTTAAATCTAAACCACGACACCCACTGTGGTCATTGTGAGACCTTGACTGACCCACCCCCCTTCTGCCACCTTCATTGAAAAAAATCATTCACAGAAGCTCCAACGAGCCAACCACCCCTCCCTCTGAGAAAACCAGTGGCTTCCATGAAATGTCCTGTCCATATCAGTATCACAATCAATTTTTTCAGTTATATCTCAGTCCCTGTTACTTACAAGTAATAAAGAAAATGAGTACAGACTTAAACAGAGAAAATAATGTGACACTAAAACAATACTCCAGTTAGAAAAAAATAATAATAAAACAATAAACAGTTTAAAAAAAACTATCAGTGTAAGTGTGCTCAAAAGTCCATATTCAAACTGTGTTAGGTGATCAACAGTCACTCAGCTGTGGTCATGTATTGTGTATGCGTTTAGTGTCTTTGTCCATAACATCTAAGATCCAAACGGGGTTCAAACACAGCTGAGCAGCAAGCACGGCCAATCTGCGTCGAGCTGATCAGGGCAATCCAAAGAGTCATGGCACCAGTGTAACGATTGTTGTCCCCAATTTGGCCTTAACACAACCTGCACAACCGTCACAAACTTTAAATGGACAACGCACAAGAGACTCTGGTTGTCTGTTCTTTCTTTATGATAAGAAGAAGATTAGCTATGATAATCGTGTCTGAGTACTAGACAGGGTGAAAATACTGCAGACATAAACCACTGCAGCAATGTCAGCTATTTTCTGCTGAACTACATACAACTTGCAACAATTCCATGTTAACAAAACAACAAAAATAACCATGAAAATTACATACCTGAGGAATACATCAAAATGTATTTCTAGACAGGGTGAAAATACTGCAGACATAAACCACTGAAATAAGAAAAACATAAAATGAACAAACTCTCTCGTTAAGGGTAACTGTGTGTATTTCATTTATCCATCTGAAGCTACATCAGCAGCAGCACGTTAATTTCATCGCATGAGACACGAGGCACAATGATAAGTACTCAACAAAGTTTCCATCAGACATATAAACCCATCCAACTCACTGTACATTTGTTGATATAATCACTACAACAGTTTACATTTGGAAAAACTCATATTAAACACACTAAATAAGACAAAATAATGAATGTCTACAATGCATTAACCACTAGGGGGCACCCAAAACACCATTTGATTTAATTTATCCTCTAATTTCATGTAATTCAACACCATGAATATCATTGAAATTAATGTTGTTTTTAACTCTGTTACACTAACACGACTGTGCGCATCGGGCGCTAAAAACGCTACTGAGACCATTTTAAAATGCAAAAAACTTGGGAAAGTTGTTTTCTAAGAACCACTATGTAGTCAACAATAATTAATCAGCTGTGGACTAGCACACTGTTTTCTTAGCAAACTTGTATGCGCTAACTTGTATGTGCGAATCTGGCACTGAAAACATTATTTAGCCAGTGTCAAAAAGCTAAAAGATTAGGAAAGTGAATTTTCTACCAAATGCATACATGAACCTGCATGAAGTACTTCTCAATGACATTTTTTCACATGTTCTTGATGAAAATCGATAAGAAATATCAGTTTTACATTAAAATGCATAATTTGATAATAAAGTGTTAAAAACATAAAATCGTGAAAAAATATGTTTTCCTAGTCATTATTCATCAAAAGTGTGCTAACACTCTATTTTCTTAACAAATCTGTATATGCTAACGCAAGTCTGCACGTCCAGCACTGAAAACGCAATTTAGATAGTTTCAAGACGCAAAAAGCATGGGAAGAGGTTTTGCTAACAAATTTCCAAAATGACCCAGGATGTAATACTTCTCTGTGATATTTTTCACATATTCTTGATAAATGTTGATATGAAACTTTACTGTTTTCAATAAACTGCATAGACTGATAAAGTTTTATAAACCCAAAAAAGAAAAATAACTTTTAGAAAGTCATTATTTTTTAAATATGCAATGCCGCACTCTTATATTTATAAACCACTGATGAGCTAACACTAGTGTGCGCGTCATGTCCAGAAAATGCTGCATAAAGTAATTCTCAAAGGCATGTTTCACATGTTTATGATGAAGAATGATACTGAAAATGACAGTTTACATTAAAACACATAGTTTGCTAATAAACTTTCAAAAAGGCAAAATCTTGAAAAAATAATCTTAGGAAGTCATTCATCAAATGTAGACTACACGGCAAAATATCCAGTGTTTAGTTGTTTTTATGGTGTTAATTTTTCAGAGTTAAAAAGTGTTGATTTGAAAGGCATCAACACTTGCAGTGAAAATCAGTGGTGGGGTCAATGTAATTACAGCAAGTTGACGTGATTGACTCTAGTGAGGAGTTGATCCAATTTCCGGTCCTTGCCCATGATTTCCTCTTTGTGTAATGGTGGATGACCACGAGGAGAGGACGGCGTTCAAACAGGTGTGATATTTTTAATAGCTTATACCAATTTTATATGTATACGTTTTAAACATTTAGATTATAGGCTTTAGACAACAAGGAAAGCTAATGTTAGCAAACTGAGGTAATGTCCAATAACTCGACATCCATATTCCTCAATTCTTGAGTCTTAAGTTATTTGCGCCAACATGTCACAATTAAATGCATTTTCTGTCGAGTATTTCAGTACAACTGACACCATGCATTAACATTAAATAGCCTGCCTGTTCATGCATGTTAACACGGGAGTTTATTCAAACTTCACCCTTGAGCGCCGCATCGGATGGTCTGAGGAAGTTTATCATATATTACGCTCGACTCCAAACTAAGGCCGCACAGATAAATGATCAGATTATCAAGCAAGATTTAAAAAAAACAAAAAACAAAACAAAACCGGGTTTGCTGAACTTCTGTGTTCTGGCCAGGCATATATTGAACTTCATCCTAGCTCATGGTATGGTGTCTCAACACGGGTTTCTTCTGCAATCATCTACGTAAAAGTAAATACGAATTATTTTGCCGCTTTAATATTCATGGGATGACTAATGGTTCACTGCGGTTAAGCCAGCCGTGCTTCGTGAAACCAAGATTAATCTAGCCCAGGGGTGGGCAATTATTTTTTCCATGGGGCCACATGAGAACCAGAAAATATTATAGAGGGTCGGACCAAAAGGCTGAACTAAATTCTACATAATATTAATTGTATTTCTTTATAAAATGCAGTAAATAGCATTTTTTGACAAGTTGGTAAGACTGGTAAGAGTATATGTTATGATTGAGCAATGAAAAAGAGAGGTTGTCTTAGAAAAAAATGACATTTACTCAATAAAATTTCCCAAAACAATGGTTAACAAAAATGTGAACGTTTGTACCATTTGTAATTCAACATATATATTGATATAACAATACTGTATTTCTACTCCAAATATTAAGCAAGGTACATCATATTATAATAATATTGCCTACATTTGTAGTTTAATCACCTCATTTCAGTTCTTTTTTCTTGTTCAGTGAGAGAAATCTAGTCTCTGTTGGTCTTTAACAAGTGCATCAAAGTCAGGTTGAAAGTCTGACGTGGAGATGCGAAGCACAGCTGACAGATGATCATCAGTGAGAGAGGATCTATACCTGGATTTGTTAAACTTCATCACTGAGAATGTTTGTTCACATATGTAGGTAGAGCCAAAGAGAACAAACATCTTCTGAGCATGTCTCCTCATGTTTGGAAACTTCTCCTCCTTGAGAGAAGAGTAAAATTCCAGCAGTGATTGTGACTTAAAGTGCTCTGCCAGTACTGCATCAGACTGCAGGTCAATGAGTTCCAGCTGGACATCACTGGGCGCATCTTCAACATTGCAGGTAAAGGGACAAAAAAATCATGTGCATTTCACCTTCCATCGTTCTGAGATCTTCAAATCGCCTTGAAAACTCACCATGCACTGCTCCTAACATGGATGAATACCTGCGGAGGTGATCGGCTGATGGTGTGACTTCTTTCAAGGTTTGCATGTGAGTGAGATTATTGCTCTCCAGTTGCCTTGTAAGAAACTGTAACTTTTTCATGAAAGCCTTAACCAGGTTGTGCATTTCATGGACAAAAAGGCCCTTGCCTTGCAGTTTGGTGTTCAGTGTAGTCATCAGTGCAGTCACATCAACAGCAAATGCAAAATCTGCCATCCATTCCTCATCTGAGAGCTCTGGGATGTCTTTGCCTTTCTTCTCACAAAACTCTCGAATCTCTGCTTTCAGATCCCAAACTCACTATGTCACTATGTTCAGTCTCGTGCTCCTCTAAAAGTGCAACAAACTGCCTGTGATTCAATGCTCGTGCCCTGAAGAAGTTTACTATTTTAGTTACAACATCAATTACATTGTTAATTTTAAGCACTGACTTGCACAACACATGCTGATGTAAAATACAATGCAAAAATACCACTTTCTGATCTGCATCGATTTCAGTCACTTTATCTTGCATACGTTTCAACAGTCCGACATTTTTCCCCGTTAGATTTGGACAACCGTCTGTTGTGACTCCTGCCAGTTTGTCCCATTTCAGCTCCAGTGTGTCCATGCATGCATTTACCTCCGTGAATGGATCGCTCCCTGTAGTCGTCCCTTTCATTGAGCGCATTGCTGCCAGCTCCTCCGTAATCTTTAAGTCCATTATCCCACAAACAAATACAAGTAACTGGGCTGTGTGACGGACATCACAGCTCTCGTCCAAAGCCAAGGAGAAAAAGTCCAAATTTGCCACTTCACGTTGCAGCTGAAGCTCCAGATTTCCTGCAATGTCCTCGATTCTTCTCGTCACGGTTCGCCTGGACAGCGGGACTTGCTCGAATGCTTCTTTTTTTCAGGACATATTAGTTCTGCACAGTCCACCAAGCACTCTTTGACGAACTCCCCCTCCGAGAATGACTTACTGTTTTTAGCGATTTTGTGGGATATCACAAAGCTGGTCTTGGTTGCTGCATTCCTGGATGTGTGAAGCTTGGTAAAAAAAAAAAAAAACCTTGCTGCTTTTGTAACTTAGCTACCAAATCTTCCGATATCCGCGCCATTTCAGCATCGGTCAAGTTTTTATATTTCTCCGCATGTTTTGTCTCATAATGCCGACTCACATTGTAATCCTTGAACACGGCAATCTCTTCTCCGCAAACCAAACACACCGCTTTACCTCTGACTTCAGTAAATAAATACTTAGCAGTCCAAGTTTTGTTGAAAGCCCTGCATTCGGCATCTACCTTTCTTCTTTTAGTGGACATTTTGGGGGCTAAAGTCGTCTTGTGACCTGTGATGTGACCTGCTTGCGACGACGTCAATTCAGTCACGCGCATTGCCTTACGTACCTGTACCTGTAAATAAAAAAATACAACTTTAAAATAAAAGCAATGCACATTCAATCCATGCATGAGGTAAACTAAAAAAAAAAATTTTATTTTGTAATTTCCTATTAACCTTACGCGGGCCGGTCAAAGTCAACCAAAGAGCCGTGAAATGCCCAGGTCTGATCTAGCCGCTAATGACAAAACTCACTGATATCCGTTCACAGTGAACTCCTCTATGCTCACAGTAAAGATCAATTAATTCTACTGTACAGTTTTTAAGTAATTCCTCTTCAAAGTCACAAGATCTGTCAATATAATTGAACCAGAAGGCTTTTTTGATTGATTATTAAAGGGACATATCAAATTGGTAGACAATCAAACCCAGTCAGATCAGTTCACAGTGAACTCCTCTATGCTTACAATAAAGATCAATTAATTCTACTGTACAATTAATTAATCATTAATTCTCAGTCTAACTGAACCAGGAGGATGATTAATGTCTCGGATATGACTTACTCACAATGACCTACTCATTTTCTTATTGCAAACAACACTCACACACACACATAAGCACACAGAGAAATATGTAAATTCTTATTATTTTAAAATATTTACAACATTAACATGAATACTAACCAAAATAATAATATAAGAACAAGTAGAAAAGTGTCTTTAATGCAAACACCATTAATTTAGTAAATTAAATATATAATTAAACAAATTAATTTAAAAAGAAAGTAAACAAATAAATAAATTATTGGCCTTATTTAAATAAACCTTGGCTATACAGAATACAAAGACCAAAGGGCTTAAAGACAGAGATCGCATTTCCAAATTTCTGTCATTGCCATATGTCTTTTTATCCATTTGTATGCAGTACCTGTGGTACCATCTCTTGTCAGATTCAATCTAAAAAAAAAAAAAAATCCACAAAAAGACACAACATTAGGACCATAAAGACATTTATGATTACAAAAACCTCTGTTTAGAACTGACCCGCTCAATTTCTTCTTTTCCTGTTGATGGCAAGCTGACCAATCCACAACATGTACAAACATCCTTCAGTGGCTCTAATACAAGAAAAATAAAATTTTAAAGTTTATAACTTTATCAACACAAAAGCAAAAAAAGCAACAGTTTAAAAATAGTAACGATTTAAGCAGCATTCTTCAAGAGAAAACATCCTACTAATTTGTTTTTTAGGATCTCTTTGGTAAGGGACATTGCCTTATCTATGTACAATATAGTTTGAAATATGCTCTATAAACATATTTCCTTTGGAATATTTATTAACATTTTGAAATAAATACCTTTGTATAATTTTTGAATACTGTAATTTCAACAACTTTAGTTGGTCAGGATAACTTCATTAAGTCTTTCCTTGCGCCAAATTAATCTCAGTATAACTCCAAAGGGATGAATGTGTTCTTTATTTTTATTAATAATTATTATTAATTAATTATTTGCATTTAATAATGCCAAATTACTATACTTTGTACCTGATGACTGAAGGATGAATGTAGCCATTTCTGTGCGTAATTCTCGAATCCCTGCCTTGGTCCTCACAATATTTATGTTACCTGGGATAGCAGGGAATTTCTCCACAATCTCTGAAGCCATCTGATTGCCAAGAACAGATATGTATGTATTTACCAATTGCTGTGGATACCTACAATCACTAGAATTAAAAACCTAGTTTTCTATTTTTTTTTTTATTGTAGTTTTTTCAACTTGTGGGTATTTTTGGGCTATGGTCCTAAACTTTTGATCAGCTGATGAACAGCCTGTTTGAGTTTAAATGCAGTTTTCAATAAATTGCCTACTCTCTATTTTTTGTTTCTTGCTCTTTTTTCTTCTTTTGACATTTTGAAGCAGTTCTTACAACCTGGTTATACTTGAATGCTTGAAATGTTTCCCCCAGTCTTAAGAGTTTGTTCAGGAGTGTATACATACATACATACATACAGAGAGAGAGATTTTATTTGGGGAAAAAAACCTTACCCAGCATTATGTTTGACCATAATGCAGCATGGGGTAGGAAATATCTTGTTAATGAAGTGGTAAATGTTGGACAAAAATAAATATTTTTGTCTCCTGTACTGTCAAACACTGCATTTTCAAGGGTTGCTCTGAAATGTTTCTCAAATGGATTAGCTCCTACCCCCATATCAGTCTGAAAAGCACAGAGGTGTATAAACAATTCACTTAATATAATATAATTAACCATATTACATTAAATTAATTTAATGTTGTTCCTCTTTTGGAACATTTGATCATTGGTCTGCATATTTGATTTGGCACAGTTTTTATGCCAGATTCCCTTCCTAAAGCAACCCACCCCAATTGTATCTGGGCTTGGGACCAGCACTGAGAGCACACTGTTGCACACTGGGGTTGGCTCCCTGGTCGGGAATCAAACCCATACCTCAGCAGTGAGAGCGCTGTGGCCTAATCACTAGTCCTCCATGGACCCAATAAGAATATGATATGATATGATATATGATACATGATATCATATGATCTGTGCGTTTACCATAAACTCCTCTGGAACAATGTTGATCTCATCCATATCTGATGTTTCTAGTCTTGTTAGCATCATCTGCAGGTTGTTAAAGTGCATCTCCACATTTTCACCACTGTGAGTACTTGAGAACAAAACTGCAGCACTGATTACAACCTCATCAAGCTCTCTCAGTGTACTGGTGCATGTCATTAAGCCAAAGACATGCATTACTAGCCGGTAGTGTTTGGGAGCACTGCAAATTAAAAGCACTTAATCAAAATGGCTTTTTATATTACTTAAAATGTCCATAATAACCTATTTAATAAACCAAAAAAGAATAACTTACTGTTTTTTGCACAAGTCTTTGGCATTTTTCATTACATGACTAAGGCAACGATGAAGAATTTGTAATCCTGAAGTGTCTCCTACTGGCTTGTCCAGTGACAATCTCAAAGTACAAATTTAGGAGATTATCCAAGGTTATCCACTTTTAAAACTCCAGGACTTGGACCTTGATCTCTGCATCCAGATTCCACCACATGTTCTTCCAATTTATGCAGAGATTCAAGATACAGTGCCCTGGGTGGTTTTCCACTTAGTGTCATCCCTATTTCTTTCCGAGCTTCAGCTCTAATTGGTCTCCTCTTCAGCTCCTCTGTACTGTGACACACAGCATCTCCCTGAAAGGTAACTACAGCTTTCAGAGTCGACTCATCCTCAATTTTAACTTCTGCACAAACTGGACAGTGCTCAAAAACACAATATGCCAAACAATGAAAAAGTGGTGTTTTTTGTTTTGACCCTACAGCCTTAACACTGTGGCGCTTAAATGCAAAAGAACAGTAAGGATGGACTGACTGAAGTCCCTTTGCAATTATGTTAGTCCATTGCAGGCTTTTGAATCTCCTTTTGTGCTGCTTACATCTTATATTTTGTCAGTCTTTTTATTGTTAAAAAAGAAGCAGGGTTGCTTTGGCAAAGGATGGGTGAAAAAGTGCTGATCATCCATATTTTCAGTTTCATTACTGTCATATGATGAAGCTGAAGACCTGGTGCTTTGTTCTTTTTCCTGTAATACAGCACTCAATCAGTTCTTATATTTTTTTATTTGCTTCATGACATGTGTGCTCAGACCTGTATTTCCTGGAGTGACTCACTCACACTGTGTTTATCATTCTCTCTCAAGTCTGAAGGTCTTGCAAGTTCCAGCTGCTGAAAAATGTAGGGTAANGCTTCATGACATATATCCTCCAAAACAATCTATATTTCATAAATTAATTTACCAAAGTTAAACCATAAGCACTATTAAGTATGTATGATAATGTGTGTTCAGACCTGTATTTCCTGGAGTGAATCACTCACACTGTGTTTATCATTCTCTCTCAAGTCTGAAGGTCTTGCAGGTTCCAGCTGCTGAAAAATCTAGGGTAAAAAAAGAACGGATAAAGCAAATGTTAGTTCTCTGTTAGTGTTTCTGAATACATGGAAATGAATAATTAGAAGAAAACAGAGTTAAATTTTTTTGTCTAGTTCGTTTACCTATTTACCTATAACTTATATATANGCAAATGTTAGTTCTCTGTTAGTGTTTCTGAATACATGAAAATGAATAATTAGAAGAAAACAGAGTTAAATTTTTTTTTGTCTAGTTTGTTTACCTATTTACCTATAACTTACATATATTAAAGTATGACAACATAGGCTAGACACTATTGTATATCCTATTATATTTTGTTTTTTGTAACTCTGGGCGTGTTATGGATGCATATTATTAAAACTCGAATGATAGGATAAATAAAGTAAAAAGATAAATATTTTAACTTAATTGTCTTGAAATAATGTATATTGTTGATAGCCAAGACATTTAGGTTGGCTCAGTTTACACAATTTATTTCAAGCAATTCATTTCCCCTTCATNATATTTTAACTTAATTGTCTTGAAAGAAAGTATATTGTTGATAGCCAAGACATTTAGGTTGGCTCAGTTTACACAATTTATTTCAAGCAATTCATTTCCCCTTCATTGTGTATGCGTTGTATCACTGATGAGATTAACTGACAGTCATATCAAACAGCTGTAGATATAAAATTTACATTTCAATACTATTTTGAATACTAAGAAGACATTACATATATAACCACATTTATATCACTCAATTTCATCTTCAGAGTAAAGCACAGTTAAGACTGGACTAAAATATCTTTTTTAAATTATTATTTTATTTACAAATGTAGAATATAATTATAAATGTATTCTTATTCTTCTTCTTCTTCTTCTTCTTCTTATTATTATTATTATTATTATTATTAATACTAATTAATACTAATTAATAATTAGTTATTAATAAAAAAAATTACAATAATAATTTTAGAATAATATTATTTTATAATAAATGATGTTATGTAGCTTGTACAATTGTTGTGCTCACGTTAAGGGCTTAAAATAAGCTGTTAAATCGTTTGTATTTTGAGAATTATTCAAGCTCAGCTCTAAACAATAAGAATTACTGGTCCAATCTATTCAGTTTCCAGTGATAAAATAGTTATAAAGGCGTCGCTGGCCTACCTTTGAATGTCTCTTGTAAACATTTCTAAGTCTTGTTTTGTGTTGCAGAACATTGGATATTCCTAATTCTCCACACAAATACCCCAGGAAGAGTTTTCGTGGTAGGCAGAGTGCG
>JAKKZN010000011.1:23927061-23937577 GCA_033441825.1 Pangasius elongatus
AAGGGCTGGAAGAAGGAAAGAGTTGTGGCAGAATTCTGGGATGGAAAAATCATCCTTGTTCTTCCTGAAGACCCAAAGTATGCAACTAAAAAGGTGTGTGTGTGGGTGTTCAGCATTAACGAGTCCATCGTTAAGCCTCATGTTCTGTTCAGGTTTCTTATTTTGCCAGAAATTTGTATTGCATTTTTATTAAAGAAAATCTGAAAGAGAATAGGGAGTTTAGTGGAGGTTCTTCTGTTTATCTACCACCTGATCAGGCATGAGAAGATACTTTATATTGCTAATGTTTTTTAATTAAGGTAGAATTTATAGAGGATATTAAAATGCATGTTATTGCTGTAAAATCTAAAGACAGCATTATGGCCTGTGCTAATTATGTCCTGTTGACAGACAACACAGTGGGGTTAAAGTGAATCTGTGTAACCTGTGATGTCTGGTTTCAGGCCGAGGACGTGAGACGTATTGCAGATAGTGAGCTGGGATTTCAGCAAGTCAACCTCAGCAGCCCCAGTGCTGCCAAAACATACCTGTTCATCAACAGTGACAAGATGGTGGTGGGCTGCCTGGTGGCAGAGCCCATAAGACAGGTGTGTATGTGTTAGTGATGCTCAGGTGTGTGTGTGTTAGTGATGCTCTGAACTGCTTTAGCTTAACTACTGAAGTCTTCTTGTGTAGCTTTGTGTGAATCAACAAAGTATATTTTAATCTAAAAGAAATTACAACTGCCATACGTTTAATAGTTTCTGTTCTTTAAAATAAGGTTAATTCACTAATGAGGCATTAAATCATAATGCAACACCTGAGCTTGTTCATTTTTATTTGCATTAACAAGCTCAGGTGTTGCATTATGATTTAATGCATTAGTGAATTAACCTTATTTTTTGTTTATTTAATGTTTTTGTAACAATGCTGGCCATTGCTCATTTATTGTGGTGAGAAATTGAGTATTTTCTAATTAGTTGCATTTCTATCAGCTTTGTGTTAGCTATAACTAGTTCTCACTTGGAATGTTAACTTCCCACTTGGGTGGAGTGGACAATCACGGAGAAGTAAGCTGACACAAAGAGCACAGAGAGCTCAAACGGAACACATCATGATCTGTACTTTTTATTCCAGCGTTCCAGCAGCCAGCTTTATGATTAAAGTGAGTCAAAACTACACATAATAATATTAATATAGAGGCTTTCTGACTTGCAGGCGTTCAGAGTGCTGGCGCAGTCGGAGAAGCCCAAAGACATGACCAAGGAGGACTTCATGGAGCACCACAGAGCCTGGTGCTGCTCCAGCGTGCCGGAGAAGGCCATTTGTGGAGTGAGTCGAATCTGGGTGTTCAGCCTGATGAGGAGAAAGGGCATCGCTACACGTCTGCTAGACACCGTCAGGTATGCGTTCACACTTAAGGGCACTGTCAGCTGGTCTCAAAGCACTTATTCTGCTGCAGCTGTGGCCATGATGTTTATCATGTACCATGTTTTATGTGTTATAGGAGAATAGTCAATAACAGCTTCGTATGACATGAGGTCATTACCACCCCAAAGTTTTATTCCTCATGTACTGCAGCAATTTACCGACAATTACAGTATTTTACAGTAAACAATGACATCATCCAAAATGCTGTATTTACTTTTAATCATCTACAAAACAAGTTCGTTCCGTTTTTACTTGCGTTCTAGCAGCTCTGTTGAAGACAAAAACGCAGCTTACCCTGTTACTGCAAACTCTTCTGTCCTGAAGACTTTCACATGTTAGAAAACTCAGTTACAGCTTTACCTCTGAATGTTACAAAGTGCTGACGCTGGAGACTCCTTCATGAATGTTAAATGTCTCTGTACAGAAACCTTCATCATATCAACAATAACAATTTCTGTGTTAAATAACTTTTTAAAAATCCGTGTATTAGGCTTCAACCAAGTGTAAAGTACCTTCTCAGCACGAGCAAGAGTGTGGTTATACCGAATATGGGCACGACTGATTAGGTAACAGGTAACCGTGCCGATATTCAGTATAACCACACAGCTGCGAGTGTGATATCGCTTTTATACAACAGTTCTATAAACAAAACATTCATATTGAGTAACTGACATTTTGGACACAATATGGCCAACTGTTGTGTTTATTTTTTTCTTCACTAGTGGAAATAGATCCTGAAGAGGCTACACTCACTATAAAGCATGTCGGCTAGCTGGCTAGCTGGATTTCCCGTTAAAGGTGCTTCCGGTGAAACTGACGTCCGTTCTTCCTTTTCATTTTCTTCTGACGGGATTTCATATTTTAAGTCAGAAGTTATATTCCTGAAACGTATCAATTGCCACGTCCGCTGATGATGTCACTAACTCTACTGTAGTAACCGTTTTGAACTGGGAAGTGGAATTTTTTGTGGAGAACACAGACAAACTGAGTGAAAGCTGCTGGACCAATCAAATTAGTGGACTGGACCTAACTGCTGTATAATTGTCTATTAAGACAATTACTATTCACTTATTAAGCTCTGCTATATAAACTCTTCTTAAGTATGAACATGTAGCTCGATCTAAAGTAAGAGTACATTTATGTGTGAAGAATAAGGGGATTTATTTTAACCGTTTTCTTCTGTCTTGTTTCAGGGGATCGTTCATGTATGGAAGTCCACTGACCAAAGAAGAAATCGCCTTCTCTGACCCCACTCCTGATGGCAAGCTCTTCGCTACGGAATACTGTGGAACTCCCACGTTTCTGGTCTATAACTTCATTGGCTAATTTTTTAAACTGGTTTAAAGTTTTTTCACTGTGTTTTATACTTTGTAGACTGAGAAATGACTTGCTGCTCTTCTGTTTTTATAATGTTTTTAACAGATTAACTCAGTGCTAATGGATGTTTTTGCCAACACGCATTTAATGGAACAGTTGGTCAAAAAAGACAAATTGATACACGTGCCTTGAAAGAGGTTTGGCTCAGCAATTCAATCTGTTCATAACCAAGTTCATAAATCTATATCTATATATAAAAATGTATATACAGATTAAATCAGGCATGCCATTAGTTAAACATGCACACACCTTTCAGTGCCGAAGCAAAATTCAGCCAGTGAAACACGTCTCGGCTCAGTGCCTACATTAAGGATAAGTGGGAAATAGGGCACATTTCATAGGTCCAAGAAGTTCAATCTGCGTGGAAAACTTTTCCAGTTAGTTTTTAGATGTGAAGTTTTCACTTCCAAGTTTGTTACTCAGGCAAGTTGGCAAGTTCGTGTTTTATCTCCTGTTTCTAAGATGAATGAATTGGGAGAAGTTAGAGTTTCCACTGATGGGAACAATCTGCTGGTCTAAATGATTTATGTGCAGTCTTTATTTGTAAATATTTTAAATAAATGTTGCTGCTAAGCATGTTGTGTGGTTGGTCCTATGTTCATTCAGAGGAAGTGATGAAACCCTTTATAAACACGAGCGCCACATGCGTAACAATCATTGAATATCCATATCCATTGGATACTATTTTACTGAGCACACTTGTCTTGTATCTGAGGCTTCCAGCATCAGTTATGCACACAAGAGACGGACAGATTTGTTAAAAGTTAGCAAGCTTTATCAAAATGATGTAGAGAAGCTGTTGTGAAGTACATGTAAACAATGTGACCGTTTCAATAAGGAGGTTCAACCAACTCTGAGATGGGAAACTCTGAGTTTTCGGTTACAGAACAGCTGAAATGAGTTAGTTCAGTCAACTCTAAGTAGGCTGACTCTGAGTGCACCACGACTATAAAAAGTCATGATCAACAGAGTGCAGATATTATGAGTCACCATGGCAACAGCACCCGGAAGAAAAGAGGTCTCCGTATTTTCTCCCCAGCCGAACTGGATGTGCTTCTGCAAGCGTATGGCGAGTACGAGCACATATTTCGGGAAAAACAAAAAACACAGCTACAGCGGTGAAAGAGAGTGGGTTAGCTTGGGAGAAAATAGCTGCTCGAGTCAATGCGTAAGTTTAAGTAATGTAATTACTGTAATTTAGATTTCACTTGAAAAAGTAAGGGATTACTCTTAATGTTTCTGTAATTTAATGGAAGTAACTTGTGATGCAATGACATTAAATACAGAATTTTAGTTACGAATTAAAAGTGCAGTTTTGTGTCTATCCTTGTATTGTGGTTGAGGTTGATATGGGATTTATAAGGCAATTAGTAATAAATAATCCAATACTTTTTAGGGAGAGTAATTATCACATTACCCAACACTGCTGTAATAATATCAGAAGTGAAACTGGAAGAACATTACATTATTGAACCTAATTTTAATTTTAATCCTCTCCTGATGTAAATGTAACTCCCTGCGAATTAATGCAGCCTCCTCATCTACAGGATCCTCTACAAAAGGACATGCCATTTTCACTNATGAATGTACCAAAAGAATGAATGAGGTTTAAATACCGCTTCCTCTTTAAAAAAGGGGAGGAGACTGAAAGAAACTCAGAGTTTAACGAAGAAAACCTGCTCCTGACTAGGTTAGGCTCATAGAGTAAGTTGCCATGGTAACTGACACAGAGTATAGGTTACCTCTCTTTCAGAAACTGGCTTGACTTACCCTGCTTCCTCGGATTTGAGATACCTCCGTTTCTGAAACGGAAAACCCAGATTTCAGGGTTAACATACTCAGAGTTTTCACTTAACCACTTTTCTGAAACGGGCCCCTGGACTTGCAGAAGTCATTAGACCCTTAAACACTGTTTCCTGAGTGATATTTCCTGGCTGAATAAGATGGCATTTTCAGCCCAGTTTCGTGGTTGAGAGTTAAGGGTTATGTTCCCATGCTAGTGAATAGCTGCAGGTTCAAGGCACCTGGCTGTAGGAACAAGACCCTTAATTTAAAAATATTATGTAATAGTCTACACCACTGCAGCTTTCACAAACC
This sequence comes from Pangasius elongatus, assembly GCA_033441825.1. Classification (NCBI taxonomy): domain Eukaryota; kingdom Metazoa; phylum Chordata; class Actinopteri; order Siluriformes; family Pangasiidae; genus Pangasius; species Pangasius elongatus. The sequence continues at coordinate 23,931,946 of JAKKZN010000011.1, forward strand.
CCAAGGGCATGCACCAGGCAGAATCTGCTGCTTTTAGAAGGCTTAAATAAACACACAACATATAGGATCCAGCAACTTTATTTGATTGGAATACAACATCAGCAATAAAACAGCACATACAGGTAAATGACAAATCTCGAGCAACAGGAAGCAAGCTGGAGCTGGAAACTGAGAGCGCCTGACTGGACCACCGTCTGGTGGAAGGATGGAAAAAGGAAGATGTCAGGATGGGGTAAGTGAAGGTGGCGTGAAGGCGATTTAGCTGCTCTCGCTGCCCAGTGTGTGTTTATCAAACAGATATTCAGCCATGCCATTCTGAGGCGCTCCCATACGGCGCAGGTTAGCCACCCAATCAGCAAGCTCCTTAATGGACTTCACCTGTTCATCCAGGTAGTGCGTCTCAATGAAGTCACACATCTGAAAAGACACAGTAAGAATAATGTACGTTTAACCATGACTCAAATAAGTCATGTGACTAGCAGGATGTCCAAAGTCCAGTTCTTTCTACACCAACTGACTGATTACACTGGAAGTTTACAGTGGTGGTTTCTGCCCTTTGTTCAGAGCAGACAAGACTCTGCAGAACAAGTCAAACAAGCTTAAGTCCGTCTATTCCTGCTTTGTGAAGGACGTTGGCAAGCTCGGCCAAACCAGGATTTCCTCATTTCAAAACTGACCTCATACTTTGTTCTCATGAGGCAGCTGGGTTCAGAGGGTTAAACTAGTGATTAATGCAACAGCAGACCCATCTATCGTTAGCTCATGGGTTTCCCAGGCTAGGGGTCGGGACTCCATGTGGGGAAGCTTGAGTTATTAAAATGAAGTTACAAACTCAATTTCTTTAGTTTTATTCAACCATTTTACAAACTAATATTAGAAAATATTGAAGATGGATTTTGTGTGCTAATATTTTGAAATGGTTCTGGGAAATCAATACGTACTACATCAGTCTTTAACTATCCTTGACCCACTGCAGTAGTGTAGCTCAGCAATAAAAGGCACAAATTCCCTGTCCATCTACCGCCTCTCAACAAACTAGTACTATTCTAGACTGTTGTTACTGACTACTCACACTAACCGGTTTCCCCAACTACAGTTAGTGGTTTAATCCTAAAAACCTCTCATGTCACCTTCAAACCTGCCAAAAGGTCTGTTTTGTCTCTTCTGAATTTTCTGAGATTAGCAAATTCTTTTCAATGTAAGGTCAGTGTTTTATATTTAAGACACAGCTCGTGACAACAATCATGAGGACAGAAGCAAGTTTAAGAGAGACAGAGCTCATCGGTGAGTTTAAGGTCAATGGATATTTAAAGTAAATAAATAGCTGAACGTTTTGCAGCTTGATTTGGAAACCTGACGGATGTTATTAGCACGGTAACTTGTTCAAATCCTTCAGTCAGGCCGTCTGCCTGAACACAGTTTGGGTAGTTGCAGGTGTGCACTTACGTGAGGGTCGTTGTGCTCGGAGGCCACCTTGTGCAGGTCCAACAGGGACTGGTTGACATTCTTCTCCAGCTGTAGTGCGCACTCCAGAGCCTCCACACCACTGCCCCACTCGTCACGCTCCGGTTTCTGTCACACACAAAAGCAAAGAAGCACACAAACAAGTCAACAACAGCATTTCCCCCCATTCTCTCCTTCATAAAAATATTTCAAATTTCAACTGTTTTTTTTAATCTTTCTACCATGTTATCTTCCTTCAGCCTGCTGGCCATTTTAACCCACTTGGAGCTTTACTGACTCTGAATGATAAGAACTCCACCCATACAAACAGTCAGTATCTGCACTTCGCTGCATGCCACTCCCTAACAGAGCCCTCTTTGTTGAGCATGTGATAAAGCAGCATGTCACTACTTTAAAACAACCTTTAAAATCAAAGTGTACATAGCTAGATGCTAAAAAAGAACAGTATGCTGCAATGTAAATTAGGTGATAACATGTCAGTAGCTGCTAATTCACCAAAACACATCAGGACGTGATGTGTAGCGATGCCAGATAAACCTGCATATCCCCCGCTCCAAAGGCTAAGAGAACTGCGATGCAGTGCTCTAACAGAGCCTGCGTTCTAACTTTCGGGACGTTTCATCAGACGTGCTGTAGTGTATAAGATGTATGCAACACAGCTAATATTTTAGCACTTCCCCTATCCAAGTGCTTCACTCTGCTATAATACCAGCCCTGCGTCTGTCACATGCTGTTTAAGGTCAGTTTCATCATAGCATCAAGAGATTTTTTCTCCTTACACCATAATTACCTAAATAAATCTCTCATGAAAACTGAAAATTCTCTTGTACACATGATTTTTTTCCCTTTCTTTTTTTAAAAATGTACCCTGATGTCCTGCAGGAAGATTCTTCCTCCCCTCTGGTTCTGGACTTTCATCAGTTTCTCTGCATGCTCGCGCTCCTCATGCGACTGCTTGCGGAAAAACTTGGCAAAGTTGTGCAGAGCCTGGTCGTCTCTGTCGAAGAAGTATGACTGAGGGGAAAAAAAAAAAAAGTTACTCATTTACACACTGAACTCAGTGCTCCTTCCCATCATGAATCACCCCCCCCCCCCCCATTTGAACAGATTAGATAGCTAAACATTTACTTCCCCATATCCATTTGGTCCATGTGATGGTGAAACATTTTTCACCCACTCTTGTCATGTGAAAAGATTTATGACTTTTTTTTTTTTTTTTTTTTTTAAAACCAACACACCTCATGTCTTTACTTCAGCATTTCATTATTGCCTTTTATAACCCTTGATTCTTCTTACAGGATTCTCATATAATACATGTATTTTTTTCCGCTCCACTGTGAAAAGACGATGATCCGTCTCTGAGACGCTTACCATGGACAGGTAGACGTAGGAAGCGTACAGCTCCAGGTTGATCTGCCGGTTGATGGCAGCCTCGCAGTCCTGGTGGAAATTCTGTCTCACCTGAGAGCTCATGTTGCTACAGACACACACACACACACACACACACACACACAGACACACACACACACAGACAGACACGATTACAGAAGAGTATGCACTGTGCAGTGAAACATTTCAACTCATCTTGGTCTAAAATGTTCAGTAAGATGAAACAGTGTTTCTGGAATAATGACTTATTGTCCTAGTGGAGACTTCATGTCATCTCCAAACTCTGTAGGAAGCACTTACACAATCTCACTTCTAATACAATCCCAGGTTTCAGGAAACAACAACAGCTTCTAAATACAATGTGTAAAACCTTACGTAACATGAGGTGACTAACAGCACATTACTGAGCAAAAACATGTGACTGGTTACACCACGTATCCTTTTACGTCTGAAGTGAGTGATGACCTCAGAGTGACTGTGCAAAAACCTTAAACACGATACGATTCGGGCCAGTAAGTCAGAGCTATGAGCCAATGTACTGAAGGGTGCTGTAGTGTGAACCATGAGCAGATTCACCAGTACTGGATAGCATCACGTCCGTACACACCTAGTGCTCCTGTAAACACTCGCTGCGCACTCAGAGACGCGACACCACAGGCAACGCCACGCCCTAATTACAGCTTTGAAAGCCATCAAGTACACATAGTGTGACCCAGTCATTATTACTGCTCACCTGACAGATGGCTAGACACAGGGGATTTTTTGTTTGTTTGTGTTTTTGTGATTTCTGAAGAAGCAGGAAGCTTTTCACACACACACACACACACACACACACACACAATCAGCTCTTCTAGTAAGGCTTTATGAGAGACCTTGCTCTACACCACAGCTCAAGCTTTGCGCAGACTGGACTGTACTGGTGCGTCCGTGACGTCACAGAGCGACTCATCCCAGTCTACAGTGGCATTTAACAGAAGGAAAAACACAGGGAAAGGGAAAGAGTGCGTTTTCTCGCTCAACGTCGTATTAATGAGAAAGTCTGCGAGAAGCCATGCGTTGTTCGGCAGAGGAGAAGCATACGACAGACTAAAGCGCCGCTGCATCATTCTCGTTAGGGAGAATAAAGACGTCATATTGATTAGCAATACTGACACACAGGCGGTTCCTCTTCCTCGCGCTCGAACACACCTGAGCTCATAAAGTAATGGAGGAGTCCTTCCTGAGCTGCACAGGGTGACACAGCGTTTCTCTTATCGCCGCTTTACGATAAAGGACACAATCACAAAGTCCATGCAGCCGCCTGGGCTCCTCAGATATCAGCTTCAGCTTTCTCCGCTGGGCGACGGGCGAAGTCCAGCACAACTCGCAGTACGGGCAGGATGAGCGTTCCCCAGACGCCCGACTGTCACAGGACCACCAAGCGGTTTACACACACTCACTCACTAATAACATATGTTTACTGTCAGTCTAAAGGTATTTATTAAACACATCGTCCTCTGTTCTCAAGCTGTTCGGGTTAAACACAGCCTTTAACTCATCGCCTTACTGTTAAACCTCACACTCACCTCACACACACTCATTCTCACTCACACAGAGGCCTTTCCCAGATCACCTTCACGTTATTTAATCTGCCTCGCATTACACTTCATCCACCATCACACTTTCACTCTCACGTCAAAAACATGAGCTTTATTTTATTAAATTTATTCATTTTTGTGGTTAGTTACGTAATCCCTGTCCTTTGCGGCCTAACGCGCGCGCACACACAAAGCGTCGTGTTGTTTTTTCGATTTTTTTACGGTTCCTAACCATATTCTGATAGACCCCGCCCTCTGCGCTAGGATTGGTTGGTTCTATTCGCGCTTCTGCGCTACGATTGGTGCGTTGTAGCCCGCCCCATTTTAGCACCCAATCAGAAACACGACTTCACGGAAACAGCCAATCTTTGCGCATGAAGGAGGATTTACCGGAATATACGTGGATTTTAAAAATATATAATTAAATAAATAAAACAGCGCATAACGTGGTATAGTCAATATTTACTATTTATTTTGTCTCATAAATATTTCGATAACAATAATCATATAAGACACACACTTACCTTTGTCGGTTTAGTTTTGTAGTTTAGCTAAGCGGATGAATTACGGCTTTTTTGAGCGCTGCAAGCTAAATTCTTTAGTTTAAGATTAAGTAATGTCTCCGTGCTAAACTGATCAGAATTAAAGGAAGTGATTGCGATGAAAGACAGAAGCTAAGGTTGCCGTTCAAGCACTGTTGAAGCGGAGAACCTTCTCTCTGTCCGTTAGCTGGAATCGATATGACGTTGAGCCCTCGCGCAGCAGCTTTTATTAGCGCAGCTCATGCATATTCATGACGCAGGAGGGGCGTTCTTTATACCAGCCAATCAGATACGAGCTCAGGGAGCGAATGTGTATAACGCAATGACGCAGGTGGTTGGTGGAGTTCTGTTTCTAGCCAGTCGGTTTGTTTATTAGCGCCAGCCTTTAGAAACGCAGTTAGCGAGAAATGGCGAAAACTGTGGTTTAGAAAAAAAAAAAAAAAAAAAAATTATTGGATTTGAGTTGCTATGGAGTTAAAGAGTGGAACAAAACACATGTTACAACATTTAATTCAGACGTTAAAGACCAAAATCACTATATATATATATACACTGCTCAAAAAAATTAAAGGAACACTTTTTAATCAAGTCAGTTAAACTCCTGGGATATTGATCTGGTCAGTTAAGTAGCAGAGGGGGTTGTTAATCAGTTTCAGCTGC
>JAKKZN010000012.1:68401-82485 GCA_033441825.1 Pangasius elongatus
ATCACCCTGTGGATCACCCTGTGTCTATCCGCACACACGACCACGCCTGCTCCATCTCTCCCTCTCTCCCTCTCTCCATCTCTCCATCTCTCCATCTCTCACGCCTTTCTGCCTTTTCATGTCTCTCTTGGTGTGTGTCGTCTTCTCAGCCCTGTATAGTGAGGACACACACATCTGATTATAATACAGTGATGATTTTACTTTTAATTTATTCTCATTCTCACTAAGACGCATCAGCTCCTCCTCTCTCTCTCTCTCTCTCTCTCTCTCTCTCTCTCTCTCTCTCTCTCTCTCTCTGATACACAGTTGCATTGTCCCTACACCTTCCATTACCACCTGTGACCAGACATGAATTTTTTTGTTAGGAAATAAACAAATCTGTCTTCGTCTGTCCGCAGATTTTACTGACAAAAATGCCAGCCATGACAGCTTTTATAAAATAATGATTGGAGAATAAAACCTCACATCCTCCTCCTCCTCTCTCTCAGACTGGATTAAAGAGTAACATGCTGTGAGACAGAAGGAGCTCACACACACACACACACACACACACACACACACACACACACACACACACACATTGCAGAATGTGTGTCTTCATGTGTAAGAGACAGACAGTGGTAGCATGGACACACACTAAACCTGATTTCAGTACTCATGTAAGATTCTTACTGTGAGGATGGAGCAGTGTTCTCATTCCCTATGGCCACACACACACACACACACACACACACACACACACACACACACACACACACACACACTGTTGCATACACACATTGCCTCAGTGTGCTAGATCTTCCCACACACTCCACTGGAGCTCTGATGTGATGTAAGCGGCTGGTTAAACTCTGCCTCTTTCTCTCCGTCTGTTTTGATGCTTGTTTGTGTTTTACGCGCTGGCATGAAGTGCATGAAGCCTCTGGCTCTGTGAGTGACGCTGAGCCCTGATAAATACTCAGGTTTTGTGTGTGTGTGTGTGTGTGTGTGTGTGTGTGAGACTGACGGAGCTCTCCTCTCCTTGTCTCTCCCTCTGCCTCTCCCACACTGCCCATGGCTCAGGAGTGGAGGAGTTAGTGCATTACTTCACAGATACAGCGTGGTACAGTACTTTACTCTAAAATACCCCCTCTCCATCCCACTGGTCTGTCCATCTGTCTGTCTCTTTCTTTCCCAGTGTCTCTCTCTGTCTGTCTGTCTTTCCTTCCCAGTATCTTTCTCTGTCTCTTTGCCAGCATTTCTCTCTGTCTGTGCCTTGTCTTTCTTGCTCTCTCACTTTTTTTTTAAATCCTAACACTAACGCCAACTCCATAATTAACACTAACGCTCTCAGTAACAGGAGCTGGTGAGATTTGTGTAATCATTTCTGACTCTTCTGTATTTAAGAGCTAAAAATAGTCTTTACGTGATAATGGTAAAGAGTAAAACAGCATTTCCTCTACAGGTTCCCTTTTCATCTTCACTAAAGAGGTTTGGACAAATTTGCTATCACGCACACTATTTTATTATCCAGGGTTATTCAAATGAAGTCTGTCCTAGCGATGATCAGTGAGGAAACAGTTAGTCTGTGTGTGTAATGCTGGTTCGTAGAGAGCTAATGCTACTACCTGAGAGACGCGCTGTCCTCACCCCAGTGCCTTCATGTCACTTCTGTGTGTATTAATGATGACGGCAGTGTGATAAGCTCTCTGTCTCACGCATGACCTCGCTCTGCAGCCGGAGCACACCGGTCACCTTCAAATCCTCTCCACTCAAACTTTAATCATGCGTCAGTGCCTTGGCCCCGATGCGAAGAGGGACTTGCTGCTGCATTTGCATTCTTATTCTAATCATTTAAAGCATGTGTGGAAATTTCCGGAGAGACTGCTTTGTCATTATTCAAATGTTTCCACAGTCAGTTTGTATAGCGTTGACTTAAATGGAGATTAGGGTGAGGCCGCCCTGGCGTGCACTTCAGGTGGGTGTGGCTTTGAATACACCTGATGGAGCATGTGTAATTTTGGAAGTTCTGGATATTGAGGCGTCTCCCATTTTAAACGTTGTCTTTTCGATTACTCGCTTCCTCACGTGTGCCTTTTCCCCTTTTATGGCTTTTTTTTTTTTTGCATCCTTCCAGATTTTGCACCTCTTTCGTCATGCTTTTGTCTCCTCTCTCTCTCTCTCGCTCTTTTTCTCTCCCTCTCTCTTCCTCTGTCTATGAAACGGTGTCACGTTTTGTCCACTGCTGGGTCCTAAACACTAACAGCCCTCCATTAATTATTTAGGAAGTGCCACTATGAGGTAGTTGCCTCTTCTTTGCTGTTTTGGTCTTCAAAGTAAAAACTTTCTGTGAGGAGTCTCCAGCGCTGGGTCATGCCCCGCCATGTGGATGACTGCTCTCGTCCCCTTTCCCCTCTGTCTCTCTGACTTTTTGAATCTGTGGGAATGAAAAAAAAAATATTTTTAAGGTCCTAGCCTTAGGCCAGAGGCAAATATTGACAGGTGGAGAGGGAGGTGAGAGCAATCGATGCAGTGAGCATCATGAAAGTATTTACCTTGTTTATTATATGGAAGAAGAACATGGAGGTAAAACCAGCAGGTGGCGCTGTGGGCCCGAAAATCCTCTTCTCGTTGTTAGTAAGCTCAGTCTGCTCCGTCTAGCCTCCTGCAACACGGGAGCTTGAAGCCAGAAACCTCAACCTGACTGTCCAACAGTCCACTAAGATCTCGATATGATAACATTCAGATTTAGTTCGGTTCCATTTCGTGCTCTAACGTCTCCCCGTGTAGTCGAGAGTGAAACAGGGTCGGTTTGGGCATCAGGCGGACCTTAAAAAAAAGCAGAAACCACATCAAAAGCTCCACTCCACAATAGCACCCGGAGAGCCGTCCACTGCCGGCAAGAGCATCACACAGAATAATTCTCTTTGAGGCAGCCATGATAGACGGACTCACGCCGGCGCATGTGGTCTGCTCCTGACTGCTGCTTGTGTAATCTTTGTGCAAGTGGCTCTGTGCCTGGCCTGCACCAGCCTGCTTTCAGGCTCTCCCTCACCCCTCGGCTGATCCACGTGAACCTGTCAAAGCTAACACTCGCTGTCGTATTCTTAACATGTCAGCCGAAGAGGTGTGCTGGTGTGCTGAACGCTGCGTGCAGAGCATTGATTGTGACCTCGTACCCTCGCGTGGAAGCCCACATCACTGTTAATAATTGCAGCGCTGTTGAGTTTCCCTCAGCCCTGCCAACATCGCTTACACTCGGGGAATCAGTCATTTTGTGGAAATGCTTCTTCTTTAAAGTCCCCATGAAATCAAAAGTAGTGTTTTAGAGCTTTTTATATGAGTCTCTTTGTGCTGTAGACACAAATAAGACAGTCTATATTAGTCTATATTGAATTTCTTGTTTCATGTTGTATTTGTCTGTAAACAACCTGGGCAGGACTAACATCGTGACAAACGACCCATGGCCTGGTAGCGATCTGAGGCGTAGTTATGCTAGGATACGGTTGCGGTTTCCTGCACATCTGACAACAAGTTTGAACTTCTTATTTAGTCTCTTTGCTAAGGCACTGTTTAGATTTGAGGGATGTGTGGCATATCTCAAATGCAGTTGGCTGTGGTGGAAATCAGTCACGTCTTTCTGTTACACACTTCCTGTTAAAAGAAATACATCAGCATACAGGGACCTGAACGTAAAAACAAAACAGCTTTTTCGTTAGATGAGTCTTCTGTCCGTTTTTTGTGGAATTTGCAGTGGCACAATTAGACCTGTTAGAAAATCATTGTATTATTTATAATAAATTCTGTTCTTTTCCCCCTCCTCCCTCAGCCTCAGATACTACAGCCTTCCCAGCTCTCGGCCAGCGAGCACAACAAATTGGCAAGACCATCACTCCAAGCCCTCTCAGAGGCCCCCAGTGACTGTGTGGATGCCCAGCCTGGTGATGGTCCAGTGAAGCCCCAGTCCTGCACTGTAGTTTTACCCGTTTCTGCCACCACTAATGCCACGCTTCCTTCCTCTGTGCCCGCGACTGCGCCTGCTGGTAGTGCCGCTGCTGCCTCTTTATCCTCCAGCACTCTGAGCTCAGATAATCTCATCCTCCTCCCAAACACACGTCTCCGAATTGATGAGTCGCACAGCCCCAGGGCTCATGTTAATAACTACGTCCAGCTGAGGAGGACAAATCAACATCCCGGTGACCTTCACACACTCAGCAGAGACAGGAAAGCTCCTGTTCTTATGAAACCCCGAGGAGGCGAGCAGGTCGGCTTAGGACGAGGAGTGCGAGGTGCATCTGGTGCTCACCCGGGTTTCGGCGGTCCATCCAGGACCAGACATCTGCCCCCTCCATCCCGTGGCCTGCCCTGCATCAGCTCAGCATCCCAGTCCAGTCTAATTCCATCAACACACAGCTCGAGCGTCAGAATGATCTCAGCTCCTAGAGACGAGGAGATCAGCTCTGTCCGGGCTCAAGATCTGTCCAATGCCTGTAACTCTCGCCTCCCTAAGCCAAAGAGCCATTAACCCTTTCCCTCTGCTCTGCCCTGCTGTTCTCCTCCTCCTCCTCCTCCTCTACAGCTCTGCTCAGGGCATCAGGCTCGACACTCCACGGCTCCCCTCGGCCAGGTCTCCAGCTCTAAAAGCCTGCTGATCTCTGAGCTCGTATTTATCAAAAAGCACCTGATATGTTTGATCTGCCCAGGCTCTATACTTAAAACACGCAGTTAAGGGCGGATCTCAGTGTTATCTACTGGCGTAAAGTAGAAAAAAAATTAAAAATCACTAACTTGGGGATTTCAATTTCAATTCCCGATGATGTGGCCAGGAGTCTAGAGAGCGTAATTAGCTGTGCTGTCTGAGTGGGAGGGGCTTTACTCTATCACCCGTCAACCACAATGGCACTATCCAATCATGAGCTCATGTAGGGCAGATAGCACTTTCCTCCAAGTGATGAAGCATGAGTAGCAGTCCGAAAAAATTCCAAAAGAAAAAGAAAGCAACCAACTCAGATCCCACTGTCTGTACCAAGTGAAAGCGAAACACACTCTCACAAGCCTTGGGTAAAAAGCCTCTTTATTCAGTGTATTATATTCTGAAAGGCTATCGACAATCCCTTTATTGCCTTTAAATCTTCACAATGCTGATAAATTAAACTGGAGCTAACATTTGACCTGAAAGCTCTATTCTGATTAGTGCAGAAAAGAAACAAGACCGTAATGACAATCTATAAGAGCTTGATGTTTTCCACACACTAAAAACTCCACTCAGCATCATCGTAAACCTGCTAACGGATCGAACGGTCGGTAGCTTGACAGTCAGCTTGGTTTTTATTTTTTTTGGTTAATGTAACTGATGTGTGCTGTGTGTGAAGGTCGGCCGCTGTTGGACACGGGTTTAAGTGTTGTGCAGAAGTCCGTTCTGTCAGCTGCGTGAAATCATCCCGTGTTGCCCTTTAAAAAGAACGGCATACGTCTTCTACTGGTTTGATCAGATTGTTCCTCTGTCTCGTGTAGGAGAGTGAGGCGGTGTGATCTGTTACTGTAAGAAGTGACTGATTACCCAGCGCAGTACTTTTCTTGTCCTCCTACAGCGACGTTCACTCTTTTTCAGGTTTGAGTGAGTGTGTTCACTCTCTGTTGCTTCATTATGTACTCAGTGGTGCACATGATCTACCCCAACATGTCCACCTTCTTCATCAAAACAAGAGAACGTTCCCCTGATCTGCAGTTTATTCAGAATGGAAAGAGAGGAGAGTTGCTCTCAGATGAGCTTCAGTGATTGTGTGAGAGTGTGTGAGTGAGTGTGTGAGTGATTGTATGAGTGAGTGAGTGTGTGTGTGAGTGAGTGTGTGTGTGAGTGAGTGTGTGTGTGAGTGAGTGTGTGTGTGAGTGAGTGATTGTGTGAGTGATTGAGTGTGTGAGTAAGTGAGTGAGTGTGTGTGTGTGAGTGAGTGAGTGAGTGAGTGTGTGAGTGAGTGTGTATGTGTGTGTGAGTGAGTGAGTGTGTGAGTGAGTGATTGAGTGTGTGAGTGAGTGAGTGAGTGAGTGAGTGTGTGAGTGAGTGAGTGAGGGTGTGAGTGAGTGAGTGAGGGTGTGAGTGAGTGAGGGAGTGAGTGTGTGAGTGAGTGTGTGAGTGAGGGTGTGAGTGAGGGTGTGAGTGAGTGAGGGTGTGAGTGATTGTGTGAGTGTGTATGTGTGTGAGTGTGTGAGTGAGTGTGTGAGTGATTGTGTGAATGTGTGAGAGAGTGAGTGAGTGAGTGTGTGTGTGTGAGTGAGTGTGTGAGTGAGTGAGTGTGTATGTGTGTGTGTGAGTGAGTGTGTGAGTGAGTGAGTGTGTGAGTGAGTGATTGAGTGAGTGAGTGAGTGTGTGAGTGAGTGATTGAGTGAGTGAGTGAGTGAGTGTGTGAGTGAGTGAGTGAGTGAGTGTGTGAGTGAGTGAGTGAGGGTGTGAGTGAGGGTGTGAGGGAGTGAGTGTGTGAGTGAGTGTGTGAGTGAGTGAGGGTGTGAGTGTGTATGTGTGTGAGTGTGTGAGTGATTGTGTGAATGTGTGAGTGAGTGAGTGTATGAGTGATTGTGTGAGTGAGTGTGTGAGTGAGTGTGTGTGTGAGTGAGTGATTGTGAGTGTGTGAGTGAGTGAGTGAGTGTATGAATGATTGTGTGAGTGTGTGAGTGAGTGTGTGAGTGTGTGAGTGATCGTGTGAGTGTGTGAGTGAGTGAGTGTGTGAGTGATCGTGTGAGTGTGTGAGTGAGTGTGTATGTGTGTGAGTGAGTGTGAAGGCCAGAGCATCTGATTGACATCATTTTCGTCCTCATCACCCCATTCCGTGATCCCTAATGCCCTGTGGATGGGGGCGGAGTCATCATGGAAGAGACCACGCCCACCAGGGTAGATATGTTACATGCAGGAGTGATGTGCAGCGGCGCTTCCACAAAGCCGTGCAGACATTAATAAAGGCCCCACGTCATAGCAGAGCTTCATATAATATATATTAAACATACTGACTTCTGCTCCTGTAGTTCAGTGAAGTTACTGCTAGTGTAACGCTTCATTTATCAGAAAACGTCTTAAACACGCTATACACACGCTATACACACACTACACACACACACTACATGCTCTACACACAACTTCCAAGCTTTCTATGCAAGCTTTTATTTAGTTGAGCTTCCTGGAGTATGTCACATGCTATTTATACAGTACAGCACTGCACACACACACTAACAGCTTATTCATTAATGTAACTATAAATGGATAAAAAGTATGGCGTTAATAAATAGAAAGTTGTTGCCATGGTATAAGAGGAATAAAACACTCGAGATGTGTCGTTATAGGAAAATAATCAGCGTCAGGGCAGTCACAGTAACTCCACTTCATCACACCACACTGCTGTTGATTACTTTTCTGTAACAGCTCCACACACAGTGTTTTATTCTGCACTTACACAGTCTGTTTCTGTGACGTGACTTTTCATCTCTCCACTCTCTCTAACTCTTCTGAAAGAGATGGGAGTCGGAGTCCGGTGTGACCTCCACGTCTGAGGAGCGCAGGCAGTTCAGACTCACGCCGGCTGTGATGTGCTGAAACTCTGAGTACAGAGCCGTCTCTCAGTGTGCGCCTCGGCCAGCGCAGAGTCAATCCACCTCCCAAACACACACACACACACACACACACACACACACACACACACAGCAAAAGTACTGAAAGTTCTGCGCTGTCTTAAAGAGGTGAAGTGACCTGGAGTGTGTGTAGATAGTGTGTGTTGATTGCAGGGGAAGCGAAGGAGCTAACTGAGGCGATACAGTGAGAACACACACGCTAAACACACACACGCTAAACACTTTTTCACTTAAACGGAAAACGAGAACGAACACAACGTTTGTGTGAAGATTTCACTGAATTGACTGAAAACCTGAACGTTCTTTCATTTAGAATCCTTTTGTCTTTTTCTCTTTTCTCTCTCTCTCTTTTAGTATTGTTCAGTATTTATTAGGCTTCAGTAGCGCGATTTTATCCTCACACCATGCTGCTGTTGAATTCTCAGTTCTGATTGGTCAGAAGGTGTTCAGTAGCGTTCTCTGATTTGATGTTAATGCGCTTGTTCTAACACGGCAGACTTCCTACAGGGACGTGTACAGTGTACGATCGGCTGATAGTAAAAGGATTAAAAATGTGTGCGGTTGTTGATCTTTTGCCAGGAGACGGTTATTTATTTCATATTTATGGAAGGAGTCTCCAGCGTCAGAGGCGAAGCTGTAACTTTAAGTTTTCCGACGTCTTCAGGACAGACGAGTTTATAGCTGCTGTAACGTGACTGACATTTTGCCGACGTTCCACGACATTCAATGCAACTACAAACGGATAAAAAAAAATGGACGTTCTTTATTAAATTCCCGTGGTGTTCCATGTCATTAGTTGATTAGTTTCGTATAACAGCGCACCCCTGAGTGTGTTATTAACATGTGAAACATGTGAAGAGGGTCGAGCACAAGTGCCTAGTAATTGTTTTGAGCTTTATAGTAGAGTTCACGCTTTTCCTGGGTTGACGGTTTGTCATGATTTTTGGCGAGAAAATATTTACTGCTCAACTGAACGCCTTCCTGGCGATGTTTCTGCTTCAGACAGTTCCAGCAGCTAACATCGCCATTTCAGTGCGCATCAACTTTCCTGAGGCTCCGCCCACACGTACACGGTGGAGGATTGTTATGTCCGTTGCGTGTGTTTAGCGTGTTGTGTGTGTGTTTAGCGTGTGCTATGAGGTTGTTGTGTCACGGCCGCTGGTCAGCTTTTGTTACTCTATAATTTATTATTTGCGGTTTAATTTCTTGTTGCTTTATTATACACCCACACCAGAGCTATATATCCATGTATATATCCATACACATGTGGGTGGGGCCTTAGGTTTGGTGTGAGCTTCAGTTCTAATGCCACACACACACACACACACACACACAGACGAACCACAGGTGGGCTGCATTTCGTCAGGTGCATATTAATAACCCCAGCACATGTTCCGGACTTTCTGTGTCTTCTCCTCATGTCCGATGATGTAAATGCTTATGATGCGAGCTTCACGTGTGCTTTCGCCGCAGACGTGAAAGCGGCAGTAACGCCCGCGCTGTAGAACTGCGTAGTAATCGTCTCACGTTGGATTTCTCTTCATAAAACGCATATATCACTCACTGTATAAGGTGATCTCATGGTATACACTACGTATTATCTGACAATATCACTCACTAGTAACAACAAATATCAGCAAGTCACACAGAAACGACCCGTCAGTATTAAAGTGTCGTCTGATATCTAACAGCATGTAACGGAACCATCGTTTCACATGACCCGCACACGTGGCAGGACGCTGTGAGATACGTTTAGAGATTGTCATTATGAACTGACACGTGAGAGAAAGAAGTCGTCGAAGCTGCATGTTCCCCCATTTCTCGCTCGAACACTACTGTTTGGTTCTGGCTGCGATTCCTTCACCTCCTGTGACTGTTAATGTTTGTTCTCAAGAGCTCAGTGGTCAATATTTCATCATCAGCACCACATCTCCTTTAAAACGTAACGTGTTGAGCTGCTTTTCGTTGTGGATTGACTGATTTATTTATTTATTTTTCCCATTTACACACTGGATCTTAAATGTGTGCAATAAGAGAACAGATCATGCAAACGATAAGAATTTGCACTGTAACGTATGATGTGTAATTTTGCTTAATTTATTGAATGTTAATTCTGACTCATCGTCACCGTGTACGGAATCAGGGAAGATCCGGGAAGAGAGCGGTACGTTCCGTACTCACTGCGCGGGGAGATGGAAGAGAAACAAACCTGGGTTTTTTTTGTTTTTGTTTTTGTTTTTTTGCCTCTGTGTCCTGATCCCTTGTCTTGAAATAAAGACAGAATAAAAACATACAGCTTCAGCCTTGCTCTTATTCATGTGTGTGTGTGTGTGTGTGTGTGTGTGTGTGTGTGTGCTGAACCTCCTGACTCCTAATCCTGTTTGTGCTGCAGCCACTTGAAGTTCAGGTTTCTAATGAAAGGAACGCCTGCATGAGTCCACCGCGTCCCCCTGAACCTGCATCAACACCTTCTTCAGCAGGACCCATTTAGACTGTTGCCATTGGTAACCATGTATTCCATTTTCCATCAAAACGAACAGGCAAATTTCCCTCTTTCTACAAGCGTTTTATCAAATTATCTGATCTGTCCTCCATGAGCTCCCTGGAGCAGAGAGTTGTGCCGTAGAGGTGGGAGGAAGCGGACAGCGGGGTCGCTGGACTCTAATACCTGCGTCCGAGCTGAAATAACCGGCTTAGGGTTTATCACACGCCGTCAATTGGACTATTTAGAGTCAATAAAGAAGAAATGTAAAATTAAATTGGACGGACTCCTAAACGTTTCGAAGTTGGATAAAAAAAAAGGTTTACTAAAGCGAACTAACAGGACAAAGCAGAAATTGAGACATCAGCACCACGTATACACGAGAGTGTACACACCACGGTTCAGAAACATGCTTTCAGCCAAACACCTGTCAGCGATTACATCAAATTATTTATGCACAATATGATACTAAAAGGCTTTAATAGCAGAAAAAGGCTAGTTTGGCATTTTAATAAACCATCTCCTACTTTCCAGCACTTACTTACTGACATTCTTGATTGATTTATTTATTTATTTTTTAGTGACAAAGACGCAAGTTTCACTAAACGTAGCAAAAAGGAGTTTTAAGCTAAAATCACTCTTAAGTGTAATGGGTCATTATACTGTGCCTTTATTTTAAATGTCAGACTGGAAAAGGCCAAATCTTAACATTTGAGGATTTAAAAATGCCTAGTGTTGTAACTGTGGCTCTGCGAACACAGACTCATCTGGAAACCTTCTTGTGAGTCACAAAGTCCACACAGAATCAAGTATCTGATGGAAATGATGCTGTCATACAGTCGATGTGTCCCTGGGACCTTCTCGCCAGGTTCCTGTCAGATTTGCACTCATTCTAAATGGCAGGAAATCCGATAACTACTGTTCTGTTTCACCTGTCTTCACCTCCAGGGGCGTTTACTATCACCTGGGTAACGTATGCCACAATTTCTGATAACACATTTCCAACAATCTCTTCGTTTCAGCAGACCCCAGGCAACCGCCGCTGTCGTCTCCAGTCCTAGCAGCTCATAGTGGAGTTGGTACCTCANCTCGGAAGGCCAACATCAAGACCATCCGTCACACAGCATTACTGAGTTAGCTGGCTCCCAAAAGCCCACGCTTAAAATGATGAAGGACCATCTGATACTAAACATTAAAATGCATGAAATCCGCAATACGTCATTATTGCTTCTATTTTCTTTTTTTTTGCCTTTTGTGTTTCATCAGTTCTGCAGATTTGCTTTTCTATCTGTCCTTTAATTCCTCAATGCACTCACTTCCTGTATGGGAGGAAGTGCACCTATTTCCTCCACAGTACACACGAAATGCCTAAGAATGCTGCCATTTATCCTACTTGTGCTCATCAGACCTCATGGTTATTTTAATGTTCTGTAACAAAATCTAATGGTATATAAAGATCTTTATTTTACATTCATTGCGATTAATATTTCACACATCTCTAAAAGATCAGAACTAAAAGTATTAAAACTCTCACATCCGCTCTCAGATCTGACATCGTCACACTCCTCTCCTTCTCCGGGCCGTATTCAGAGTTTAGTTAAGTGTGCAGTGAGGATTTAATCCTGAAATCACACACATCAGTATTCAGATCTCAGACGTAGCTATTCAAGGGGTTTCCACCCACAGAGCTGTCACTCACCAGTTTGACTCAGTATGAATCAGTATGACTCAGTATGAATCAGTATGACTCAGTATGACTCAGTATGAATCAGTATGACTCAGTATGAATCAGTATGACTCAGTATGAATCTCAGTATGACTCAGTATGAATCAGTATGACTCAGTATGACTCAGTATGAATCAGTATGAATCTCAGTATGAATCAGTATGAATCAGTATGACTCAGTATGACTCAGTATGACTCAGTATGAATCAGTATGAATCAGTATGACTCAGTATGAATCAGTATGAATATGTATGAATCAGTATGGATATGTATGAATCAATATGACTCAGTATGACTCAGTATGACTCAGTATGAATCAGTATGACTCAGTATGAATCAGTATGACTCAGTATGACTCCGTATGAATCGGTATGAATCGGTATGACTCAGTATGAATCAGTATGACTCAGTATGAATCAGTATGAATCAGTATGACTCAGTATGGCCAGCTCATCCTGTTAGTGTATTTCGCTCATTTTCCGTCAGCACCTAGAAATTACTGGTCTGTCTAAAATAAATTTGCATAAAATAATTGATGTGTTATTAGATACAGATTGCACAGTTAATAAGATCTGAAGTAAACAACATTTAAAAAAAAGGTGTACCAGCCTCAGCCAAATCGCCATGGTGAAAGGATGGCACTTTAAAGCGCGGGGTCATTTCTCACTCTTATCTTTGCGCCTGTAATAGGCAGCCCAAGCTGTCTCGGGCCTTAACAAGCCTCTACACAGATCAAGATATGAAGTCAGTACACACTAGTGGGCTGCTGTGTACGTCTTTGTCTTTAAGAGCAGTAGCCCTGTGGAGCGGTTCACTCCAGCCTGCCTGTAACACCCTTATACCCTTATTTCACCCCTTCCTCCCTCCCAATTAGAGCCGGATATCGATCCCTGCCACGGCTCTGCATCCACTCCAATAACTCTAATGCCTGCTCGGGGCTCAGATTGAGATATCTCGGCGCTGCCGGCGCCTCTGTTGACAGATTGAGTTTGGAAGTGTGTTTTCTCTCTCATCTCTTACACAGGGAGTGAGGAAGAAAGAGAGAGGTACAGAGCAACATCCTGCTGATCTCCTGCTGATACACGCTGCTGTTTGTGAGTATCGGCTGATTCATTCACAGAAAAGTGGAGGCTCTTTAAAAGATGTCCTGCTCGAAGAAAAACACTCCTGAAGACAGCGGGTCTTGGTCTTTTTTCACCAGTGACTCTTTAAGGACACAGCTGTTTTTCTAAACATATATCACAGATCACATTTAATTATTGTACATTAAACACTTTAATTATTATGCATTATAGCACAAGTTCATTATATTTTACACCTTAAGAGTGTGTGACGTCTCTGTGTCTAATGACAGGACTGGGCTTCACACCGCATCTGTGACGTCACCTAGTTTCAGTCCTCTGCAAAGCAAGAAGACGAGAGGCGTGGCTTGGGACGCTGTTATGAGTTATTCCCTAGTACAGTCAGGAATACACAGCAAAACGTTAAGACTTAAACTCAGAGACAGAAGTGATGCTGCGAAGATTCAGAGGGAGTGAATTCCAGATCTTGGTGCTGAAAGACCTGCCAGCCATAGCAGCAAGGCAAGCTCTAGGGACAGAGCGGAGTCCGGACCCAGAGGGCCTGAGCGAGCGGATCAGGTTGTACAGTGAACTCAGAGAACTCTGGATCACCCGCCGCACGCCACAGCAGACCCGAGGGCTTTCCGTTTACTGCTGTACGGAGATAAGAAACACACTGGTGGGTGAATTCTCCAGGATGTTATCCCACAGGGTGGACACTCACTGGGAAGCGCTGAGATTAATGCTTGGTGCGCTGCAGGAAGCCTCTATTCCCTTCTTTTCTTCAGTGAAAGTGTGACAGAAATGGGATTTGCGTGACGTCTTTGCAGAGGAAGATAAAGTACTCCAGCACGTCCACGCTTTCTCATGCGGCTCTGCAAGCTGTCATGGAAGTAAACATAGATTATTTAATAAAATGTGGAGTTATTTCTTTCCATATTTGGAGCGCAGAATTTAAGACCACATGTAGACAAATAATTGGTGTGTTTGTGGTCTGATATTAGGAGTGTTACAAGGTTGTGACAGCTGGAGGGATAAAATCTAATATCTATCAACATCTCGACACCGAAACTGTTAGTGCTCAGTAATGCGTTATCTCCCATGGTCACGTCGATGGAATAATACGAATGATAAACACACATATCTCACTCACACACACACACACACACACACACACACACACACACACACACACACACACACACACACACACACACAC
>JAKKZN010000012.1:229346-241614 GCA_033441825.1 Pangasius elongatus
AACCTAATGATTCAGTCAACATCAAGCAGAACCTAATGATTCAGTTCATATCAAGCAGAACCCATCACTTCAGTCAAATCAAACACAGCAAGAAGAAGCCTATGCATCAATCAGAACCCAAGTTTTAGTCCACATCACATAGAACCTAATGCTTCAGCCTACATCAATCAGAACCACATTGATCAGAACCAAAAGCTTCAGTCCACAATAAGCAAAACCCACTGCTCTAATCCACTTTGAGAAGAACCCAGTGCTTCAGTCCACACCAAGCAGAACTCAGTACTTCTGCCTGGCCCAATCAGAACCTAATGCTTTACTCAGCACTCAACAGAGCACAATGATTCACTATATGACAAACAGAGCCAAGTTCTTTAATAGGCACTAATCAGAACCCAACGCTTCAATCCACATCCAACAGAACCCATGTGCTCAGTCCACACTGGCCAAAAACGAAATGCTTTAGTCCACCAAATGTTTGAGTCCAGAAAAGGAAGAAACCAAAAGTTCAATAAACTTTAATAAGCACCATGCAACCTGCATCCAGTAAAGCCCTGGGTTCAGTCCACACCTAATGGAGCTCAACACTTTACACTCAGCAGCTGAGAGCTGGTCTCCACAGAGTCATTCTGCACTGCAGTATAAACCTCACACACTGCTGTGCCTCACACAATCGAGTGATGTGCACTATCCATTAGCTAAGAGGCAGAGGAGAATGAGCAGAACAGTACCACTGTGTTTTCACTGAGAGCGATGGTTCTGTCTGGCTTTAACCTGTTCTTAGGTGTGAAATAAACTGAGATGTGTGTACAGACCTCTAAATGTGTTTCCTTTCAGCCTCACACCAAAGCCCAGTTGTCAGTGTTGGTACTCGTCCAGGACTAGTGATTACTCTGTAATTGAGGTTAGGTTATGGATCTTAAAAATATTTTCTCTTTTCTAACTGTCAGTTTTTAAGGGAATTAATATAGCGTTCCAACCATCTGGAGGAAAAAGTGGAGGGAAAAAAAAATCTAAAGCAGTCCAAGAAATGAGTAAACTGTCAGTATAAATAGAGTAATTGCCTTCTTAGTCACACTAAAACCATCCTGACACTTTGGATTTTCCCCGACTAATTGGCATTTAAGAAATCAATATGCCAAGACTTAAAAGCATGAGTAATTGCAATGCATATTTAGCTCTTCCCCGAGCTAAACCACAACTTCGTGTTGAATTTAAGCAATCCAATTACAGATATTCATAAATGCTAATCACCTTAAAGTCAATTCAAATGCAATAATCACAGGAGACTGTGAACTGAACAATCTGCTTAATTAAATTGAAATCGTTCGATATACAAACAATGGAGAGAACAAAAAACAGAAATAAAGCCCGCTAAATCCCAACTGAGCTTTTAGTTATTTTTATTTTTACAGGAACGTATTTTAAGCTTTTGTGTGCATGAAGTTCTTTTGAAGACGCTTTTTTAGTGGCTGATAAATATTTCTTGACAACAAATCTGAGATTGCGGTGTACTCAAGTCTTCACTGAACTGATACCGATCTATATTAGAAGAGTAAGGAATAAAACACTCCATGCCTTGCCGTGATGGCGAAATAACCCACTCCAGGGTGAGCTGATCCGTCCCAGAGCGCTTATTCGGCCTGCTTTATTCCTCTTATACCTCAGTACTGTCAATAATTACTTTTATAAACGAGTAATGATCAAAGCACTGGAGACTCCAGCCATACTGACACTGGAGACTCCTTCCATGAAGATCTCCTCGCAAAATATCAACGAGTACATGTTTTTTAATCCGTTTATGTGGAGCGTTCAGGTACACGTCCCTGTGAACGAGCTGTTACTATAGAAACGATCACGTATTAGAACGAGTGCATTGATATTCACTGGCTCTACTATCAGAGCTGCTGTTCTGGAAAATTAATCAACACCTTCTGATTTGTGAATCACATGGTATAAGGCAAGAGAACAGAAAAACACAAACACAATTTGCATTGCAATATTCCTTCCATTTGGCTCATATGGAAGATCCAAATGGCGGTAAAAATCCGTAATGTAAATGTTTAAAAGTCAACATCTGTGGAAAAAAAAACAAAAAACAGGGCTCCTAATATGCTATGTAGCAACACATTGTACAGCACTGCAGGCGATGATTGAGTCACACAGCTGGAAGAAGTGGACAGTCTGCCAAGGTTCAGGATTTATCAAAAATAAATACATAAATAAACACTAACACCGTCTCTACATGAATATTTCACATTCTACGCAACAATGACCTTTGTGCTTATGTCTGACCTTCACCAGCGTGCAGGTGGAACTCAGTCAGGCTGATAAAATTCACTTCTCACCCTCTTATTTCTCTGCTGATCGAGATATCTTGTCCTAAAGGTTTAAAGAACATCTACCGTGACCTGAACACTTCCCATTAGTCTCCTGTCCAAATATTCTTAGTGCTCTTAGCTTAGCTGCTCCAGCAGAGAGTAAACAGCGCTCTTCAGGAACAACAGTGTCAACATCTTCCACCCACGTCTAACCTCTTCAAGAATCCAGTGCCGCGCAGCCCAAAGTGCAGAATCTCTGCTGTCTAGCTTGATCTCGCCATGTGTAAGGATTGTTGGGAAGTAGATGAATTAGGAGCAGGGATACACGCTGGTACGGAAGGTCACAGGATGCCAGCGGACCGCTGGACCTCCTCAGCAGAATCTTTTTTTATTATACTAATATTCAGAATTCATTCAGAGGATGTGTTGAGAATGTATCTACTGTATTTAGTGACATTAACGTGTGGTGCTGTGTGATGTAATTACAGCGCTCATTCATTCATCCTTAGGAACTGCCTGGTCAGGGTCACAGAGTTTTAAATTCGGCTACTAGTTTGTTTATATTTTGAGAAATTGAACCATTCATTACATTCATTCCAAATTCATTTGAACATACAGCAAGCAGAGGTTGAGGAACTGTCAGGTTTTTTTGTTCCAGAGTTTCCAGGAGCTTAATTGTGGTGTTCAGGTTTATTTGAAAAGAAACATCTTCTAGTTTAAGCCACGCCCACTTCAGGTTTAAACCTGAATATAGTTGCAGATATTTGGAGTACAGATAATCTCGGAGTAGAGCCACTGATCCTCCAAATCAAGAGGTTGTTTGGGCACTTTATAAGGCTATCTTCTGGACACTGAACCAGGCACGTCACCACTGGATGGATACCCTGGGGACGGACCCTGGACCCACTGGAGAGATTATATCTGTGATCAGGCGTAAAGAAGTCTGGACTCACTCTCCAACAGGAAAAGTAGACATATAAAAATACAACTAGAAAGGAAAATATGTCAGCTAACTTGCCTTGAAAATTAGCTCCCAAAAAAAATTCCGACTAATTCCTATGAGTCTTATAAGATCATAAGATTATGTGCTACCATGTTTCTAAAGTTATATATGAGTGCAGTCTCAAGAAATCATTAGCAGAGAAAGCAGGGCTTTGAAATCTTCCTGAGAAAAGCTCTGAAGTACATCAACAGTGCGTTCATCTCCTCCACTCTCTGCATGAGGAGCTCTCAACGAAAGAGAACACACTGTTTCTCTAATACTGCTCTGAACAGACAAAACAAAAGCCTGATGACAAGTTCAGATGTTCCAGGAGATCCCCATCCCGATATTCCAGGAGATCCCCATCCCGAGGCTGAATTTCCACAAATAGACAAAGACAAGTAATTTGCTAACGAATAGCGCTACTCCAACCAGCAAAACAGACATGAAGCTCTTACCGTAATCACTGTCGTAGAAGACGAGGAACTTGCGCCAGCGGAGCTCATCGATGAGCGCGAGCATGACGTCGCTGAGGCGCACGGGAGGCCGGGCGGCCAGCGTGTAGCGTCCTCCGTCGGCGCTCGGCTTCAGCGGGCAGGCTGTGCGAGGCGAGCCGTCGTCGCTCCGCTGTATGTACAGGTGCGGGATGTGCATGGCGTCTGTGAGGGACTGCAGGGCGCTCGCCGAGGCGCATCCGGTTGAGGTCACCAGTGCCAGGATACCCTGTGTCATCAGCTCACACGCTGCAGACAGAGAGAGAGAGACAAATCAGTCATACTCACGTATACACAGGATATCAGAGTATGGCGGAGACACACTGCAAACGCCTTGTTACAAGTTTTAATTCTTCAACGCGTACATTGATTGATAACCATGTAAAACTTTGGATACAACAGCTCTCAGGCTCTTATGCTCCAGGAACAGGACTATAAATGGTGTCCTAAAATCCCTCAGAGGATTTCACATGGCTTCAGAGTTGGTGGAGTTCATCACAAGTGCTATCAAAGCAAACTCATGGCTCATTTGTGTGGTGGAACGAAGGCCAAAATCTCACACAGTTCACATGCAAGACCATCCAAATGGGCAGGGCGTCATAACACTTTGAGAAAACTAATTAGGATTGTCACTATCTTCACGATCTCCATGATCTCCATGCTTGGTTGTGGAGCCTTGTGTTTTGATTTTCACTTCCTGTTCTGGTTTAATCTCCATCATAGGCTTATCACTGGTCCATTCCCTGGATTGTTCTCACCTGCCTTTAGTTATTTGTTTCTTAAACCCAGAAAACACTTCCTGGAGCACATCGTACACCTCGCCAGAGAAAACAATAACGCTAGCCAGACTCGGATGATCGTGAATGACTTGCTGACATTAGACACCACAGTGTGCCTTTCCATGTATCACTGTACTTAACTAGCTAACTAGCGTGACAAGCTACCACTTTTTAACCTCCTCAGTTAGGTTTCCAGGCTTTAATGCATGGGAATGGGCCACACACTGGAGATTTTACTTCCCTGGTGAGCTAGCTAATAAATGTGTGCTTTGTCCATGTGTGTGTACATGATGGACACTTGTCTTGTGTCCTGTGTTATGATAATTTCAGCACTGTGGCTGTACATCCCCGTTCCTCAGGTTTATATAGACAATAATTGCATCGTCTCCTGAAGCTACTTCAACTTAAGTTGAAAAAAATTAGCTTGTCGAAAGCTTCTCCGCAGCCGCCGATAAATTCCGCAGTGCTCTGCGTGCGCCGCTGTTCCGAGGCAATGCTTCACTTAACCTTTCCTTTCAAATACAGACAGGATTCGGGATCCTTCGTAAAGCCTAGCTGAACTATGAAAGCACTCGCCGTAATTGAGAGAGAACCTTGATAGTCTATAAATATATATAAGTATAGCCTGGGCTTCTGATTTCCCTCATCACCCTCCCGCATTCAGAAGCCCACATTCTACGATTGGATAATTGCGTCTAACTGCAGTTGTAGAAATGTCTTTAGAGCAAAAAAGGCGTCAAAATAGATAATTAGCCTGAAAGGTTATGAGGTAAATCATTCAAATGTTCACACCCTGAGGGTTACAAACCTTTCCACTTTGTGGATTTTGACTTCACTTTTGCGGTGGAGGGATGCAGAGGAGGAAAACAGGACTCTGTAAATCCAATTTCTACAAGAAACACCATGAGAGTTGAAGTAAATGCAGCTAATGATGCAGTAATTAAAGAGGACTTGGCTGGATCCTGCATGCAGCGCACTCGATCAATCTCCTCGATACACAGTGAAACGCAAGAGAAACAAACAAACGAGCAAAAGCAGGGCGCATTTTAAAATTGACTTTCTGTACACACACACACACACACACACACACACACACACGCACACCAGAGGAGAGCTTTTTAAATAAATGGTCCCCGCTGAGACCCGCCATCTTGTTCGCAAACTTTAGCAACGAATTTCTTTGTCTTATATAAGTTGTCTGCTGGGCAAACAGCAAAAATCTCTCTCTCTCTCTCTCTCACACACACACACACACACACACACATTGACTGTTTCACTAGAGCCAAAGACAATGTCCTCAATCCCACCAGTGATTTTTTTTAGCTTTCTAATGATTAGAGTCGTGGCATTCGCCGTTAAACCCCAAGCAGATTTTATTTGTCCGTTAAAGAGCAGTGTTGCAATCTGAAGACGCTGTTGTATGCTCACATATTTCTGCCTCTCCAGACGATAGGAAACTAAACTCACGGTAATGTACCAGATGCTTACGTAATGAGTCTAAAGGACACGTCTGTTGGTAAAGTTACTGCATATGGAAGGAATAAACTGTCGTTCCCTCGCCAGCCTCTCTTTTTTCTCTCTCTCTCTCGCGAAGAACGCAAAAAAAAACGCAGCTTGTCGTTACCGAGAAACCGCAAAGAAGCGTAAAAACTCAGTGCTGACACTGGAGACTCCTTCCATAAAGATGTGAATGAGCTGTTACTATGGAAACGATAACGTATCAGAACGAGCGCATTGATATGAACTGTCAGAGCTGCTGTTCTAGAGAATTAATTAACACCTGACGACCAATCAGAGCGCAGAACTCAGCAGCAGTGCTACACTATAACTACATACATACTAAAGGCTGTACTACAGAAGGTGAATAAAATCACTCTCATTCATCAGCGTTACTTAAACTGATCTCTTTACGTTAATCTCACTGGTTAAAACAGATCTCTAGGAGATTCGAGGCTGCCGGATCTGGTGATGTCTTGAAGTAACTCGGGCTCATTGTGCCAGCTCGCCTCAAAAGATGTGAGGTCCTTGACCACAGTGACCAAGGACTAGAACTATTCGCTCTCCCATTAATGCCTAATCAGCTGTCTAGACAGGGCCTTTATATGCCATTAAACTCCTTCTATTTGGATTGGAGTTCCTTGCCTCCTTTAAAAAAGTCCTATTAGCAGCCTACAAAACATGATCGATGCCTGCAGAATTCCCTCGTCTTTCATTTCGGTCCACTTGCGACACTGACATCATCTGAAACGCAGCAACTGTAAGCTCCGCCCACTTCAAATATTATTTGTGATATCTATTGTTTTAAAAATCACCTGGAGTGCCTCACCTGACGTACAAGACATTTCAAGCTATCAGCAGGTACAGAGCTGCTAAAGGAATGGATTCAATTATATATATATATATATATGTAACAGGAGGAGAGGTTTTCCATGAGTTTGTTCAGAGTGCTATTTAATACTTAATGTAGAGCGATCAGCATCACAGGCATTACGGCAGGTTAAGTTATTAAGATGAATAATATTCCGTAGCTTTGACTGAACTGGTCTCGGCAGCCTGCGGTGTTTGCGCAAGAAACGCTCCTGTTGTTTACTGTGTTTTGTTTTGTCTAATCTGGATAATATTTGCCTTCTGAAGAAAGCTTTCCAGACCAAACAGCTGAGGGCAGAAGTCATCGATCTGAGCCCTGGAGGACCGCAGTCCAGCCGTGTTTGGTGATTTCTCCGCTCCAACACGCCTGCTAAGCCTCGTAATTAAGTGGTGAGTTAAATCCGGTGTCTTTGAGCAGCGAAATCATTGAACTGTGCTGGACACCGGCCCACTGGGAATGAAATTGATGACCTCTTTTCTACACAGACCCTACTCAAAGCTGGACTTAGTGCCGGTTGGATGGCATTGGGTTTAAATCAAAGCTGTCACCTTTTGTATTTTCGTGTACTATTACACTAATTGGGCACATGGCACATCTATGTTCCTGACACACATATTAATGCTAACCACACACACACAACACACTACTTATAGCACATAGCATTTTTTACAGAAATATATAAATCCGTCCTCAGGGTCCTTCATTCATTTTAGCCCCAAAATGAATCTGAAATGATGAACAACAAGCAGAAATGCAAACAAGAGAAGAGCCTTTTCGTAATATTTGCCGTTTCAAAGCCTGTTTTGAACGAGCGCGGCGTACGCAGCCCGTGTAACGCACTGTAGCACAGAGGCTAGAGTACATAGTGTGAGAAGTGCAGCATGAGGCAGCGTAAGCGTGCAGTGATTTGTGTTTGGTCGATCTGCCGGGGTATTTCTGCCCTGTTTTCACTCTGCCGTATTCACATTCTCTTCATGGCTGCCGCGCAGTGATGGCTCTGATTACCGCGCACCTGAATGGCTGCTGAAAAAAGCAACGCTCTTCAGCCTACTCCGAGGGCGAGATGAGAACATCCCAGCGGCTCAGAGGATTCACTATTCACAGCGGCGAAGAGGCTGCAACACCTGTGCGACGGAAAAATCAAAGCGTTCGGTGGAGCACAATGCAGCAGTGAGCCCAGAAGAAGGCTGTGAAAAGAGGAACGGACGGCCGTGACGCGCTGCATTGTGAACTTCAGACGTGACTACAAAAGCAATGACTCTATTGAGTTCCTCGAACCATAATCACTGAGTCTTTGTCAATACCAAAGCCTAATTAAGGCTAATAATTACATCTGCGCAGTTAGGAACGGAAAGTTTACAATCTGTTCGGTCCTTTTAGTCCGTGTGTTAATCTGTGTTGAGGCTGATCGTGTAATTAAAGGAGCGATGTTAAAGGTGATAGGAGGCTCTGAACACAAAGAGTCAAAGAGGATGCTTAACAACAAATCTGTGCTCTCTTATGGATTTAATAATAGTTTTGTCCATACCTCAGTGCAAAGAATGTTTCTGTTTAAGTCAGGATTAAAACACGGTCCTATTGTGCTGCTATAGCAAAATAATCAACCAAGCAGAGCTCCTGCTCCCACTCTGAAACGAATGAAAGCCATCACACCAAAGCCTCAGGCCTCACGGGAGCACGTCAGACAGACGGAACACTGCTGCACGAGTCCCTACGTTCAAGGACACTTCCTCATAATTCACAAATCAAGCGTGCTGCAAGTAGAAAAGTGAATAAATGAATAAAGAATGACGCGGTGATGCCTTTAAACATTGTTTCCCAGCTCCAGAGAACCTACAGACCACCACCAGCCTGACCACGGAGAAAAGTTAGAAAGCTAGAAGGTTCAACAGAGTTTGTCCCTATCAGGAATCCAAGAAGAACCCTTTTTAGTAGCACGAGTTATCCAGTGAACCCTTAAAGAACCCTTGAAGAACCCTTTTTTTTCTACTGTGTTCACCTGGACCAAGAAGACCAAAAAGCCAACCAAGAAGAATCCTGTTCTGGTAGCTATGAACGTTTATTTATCCTATAAGCCCTAGAAGAACATTTGAAGAACCCTGTGTTGTAAGAAAGTGTATCTGAATATTACTGCTCTGACCATAAACCCTGCTGGTTTCCCAATCCCAATTTTTGGAACCTAAGAACCATTAATTATCCAAAGAACCCTACAAGAAACTTTTTTTTTCCTTCCTAAGAATGGCAATTATTTGAAATACTACTTGCATTACCACTAAACCCTTCACTCATAGAACATGTAGAACCCTTAAGGTGTTTTTTGGAAGCTAAGAACCCTTGAAGAACCTTTTTTTGTAAGATGTAAATCTGAATTTAGCTCGACGCGGTTAGAAAACTCAGGGACGAGCAGAACTGGCCATCACGCGGCTGCCAGGTTACTGAGAGCTCATGAAATATTCATGCTGGTGATGTTCGCATGCACTAATATATTTAGAATCGTAACATGAGCAGGTTCCAGACGTAACGCGTCTGAATCGTCTGCTTCGGTAATTACACATCCTCTGTGTACAGGATGTAGCGTAGATCCCAAAGGTTAACACGTCAACATCGGCATGTAGTACTTTTCTGTTCCTTTATGAAGAAAAACACCAGGAGAGGAAGCGTGGGCCGTCACATTAGTGTGCACAGGAGCACCTTTTGATGTCCACTTCCTGTCTGTCTGGTCAGATAAGAGAAGCAAGGTCGGAGAGTATCTGAATACAGAATGTGTACATCACAGAGATAAAGCTGCACATCGGGGGGTCAAGCAACAGAATAAAAACGTGGCGCAGGGTGATTCTAAGGACACACACACACACACACACACACTCTTGTAAACATGCAAACCATGCACTGCTCTCAAAGCACCGAATGCTCATGTTTTATGTGACTGTTTCATTCTCATTTTTTTTCATCTGAGGCTCAGGCCTAATCTTTATTTGTAGCTGTAAAATCATTCCTCTCGCCCGTGATCGGCCGTAACACCTCCTCTCTTCAGCCTGCTCTCGTCTGCCACGCTGGGATCTAACAGCGGAGGCTTCGGGAACGGATTATTCCTTTATTACACGCTTGTGTTTGCTTGTAAAATGGCGCTACAGGAAACAGCGTGATCCAGGCTGATTTTGCGCTTTTTATTGAATTATCGCTCGCCGTGGGAGATCTGAGAATTAAGAACGACTGATTACAGCTGCTAGAATAATTCACATAATGGAGGATGAGAAATTAAAAAAAATATTTATTGCCAAATTGCTGTGCTATAAGAGGAATAAAACACACGGACATGTGCTGTTATAGGAAAATCACCAGTGCTTTATTCCACTTACACCACAGCAGTCTGCGAGTTCCTGCTGTCGCTTACGTTACAGCAGCTATAAGCAGTCGTTCTCTCACCAGCGTCTCTTTATTCTCTCTTCAAGTTAATACGATTTTTTATTTTTTATTTTTTTTTAAAGAAGCGTAAACTCATCTGTCCTGAAGACGTCGGAAAACTTAACGGTACAGCTTCACCTCTGACACTGGAGACTCCTTCCATCAACGTTAAATACATAAACATCTCCTTACAGAAAACTTCACCGTGTCAATGATGTCACACCTTTCAGTGTTAAGTAATAAGTTGTTACTATAGAAACTACAGTGTTTCAGAGCTAATATAAAGCTGTGATTGGCAGCCGCACTGGTATCATAAAATTCATCCGGACCAATCAGAAGCCAGGATTCTCTCCCGTGTTAAACACAAGACTTTTTGCTGCTAGATTCTGGCTGAATCCCGTCGCACGAGCAGCCAGCGATGTTCTTCATCTTTAATATCGAACCCTTGGCCCTTTTTCTTGAAGCATAATCACGCTGAACAGTCCTCCACGCAGCGTCCGCGCTCCCCTCCGCCGAGCGACGGCTGCAGGGCTCCTGTCTTACTGCAGATTTCACTGGATTGACCTCCAGGATTCGATTGTACAGTGATTTAAGTCCATCATCATGGAGGACTTGTAAAAACATTTGCTTCCCTTTTCACACAGCTGTCCATCTGATGGAGGACCTGTGGTCATTCTGGCCAGAACAAACACTTCTGTCATCATCGAGCCCATAACAGCCATCACAGGGAGTAATGGGGTCATTAGCTTCACGCTGGATATCAGCTCCAGGGTCAGGCGGGACGTTATTAATCCTTAGACACTCTCCCTCGCTTTTTTTTTTCCCCTCCTCCTTTTATTGTATTAAATGTGATCACATCTGTCAGGAGTTAAAAGGATTCAGAAAGAGATTCAGTGTGCTTCACTGATTTGATCATCCACATTCTTATGAAAATGTACGAGAGCAAATGCGAGAGGCGTTGCTGCAATTACACGCTTTTAGAAAGTCATACGCGCCGTGTGTGTGTGTGTGTGTGTGTGTGTGATAGACTATCGTTTAGTACGTTAACAGCATCGCCCTTTTTACTTAGAAACATGTCCCGTCTCTTAAAGCAGCGCAGTCATTGCATGTGTGCAGGCGATTCCGGTAGTGTGTGTGTGTGTGTGTGTGTGTGTGTGTGTGTGTTCTCAGTACTGTAAGAGAAAATGTAGTTTGTCTACTTTAATATTTTTGTGTTATTGATTTTGTCTCGGGTTGGTGTTGTTCTTGCTGCTCGCTGGCACTCTGTTGAACAATGGATGGAAAATAAAAAGGTAAAAGTAAAAACACAGTAAACTGTAAAAAAAAAAATAATAATAAACTTATATTTCTTGATATATTACTTTTATAAACGCTTGTCTAAGGTCTTCCATAGACACTGTGCAATGATTCGACATTTTCGCTTTAAGGCGCCGGAAAACAAGCGGCGTTTTTGAATCCCGTTCTAACGATCATCCTCACTGGAATTATCTGTGGAGCGTGAGACGAGACGCATTCCGCTGCAGCCGCTCCAGACTCATATCGCCCCGTTACGTGTGTTTCTGAGTGAGAGGGTTGGCACATCCGCCTGTCGTTACCAGCAAACTTTTTGATGAACACTTCAAAAAAATGAAAGCTTACACTGATGTATATTTAGCTTTGAAAGACAGCCGTTAGCATGTTTATAGCAGCTGTCTCCGGGAAGAAGATAATACACGTGTAAGAGCTTAAAAAGAGCCTAATACTCAGGGGACAGTGGATAACTCCAACAAAACAGACTTCATGTGGAAACTGTGATGAAGTTCCTGGTTGCACAATTGCACTATTTGTCCTTATAGTACACAATAACAGAAGGTACAGGAGTTTAAGTACTTGGGGTCAACAGTCCAGAGTAATGGTGAGTGTGGGAAAGAGGTGAAGAAGCG
>JAKKZN010000012.1:273577-285796 GCA_033441825.1 Pangasius elongatus
TTTGACTGGGCTACTTTGTGCTGCCAATCGTGAATGTATTCTTCCTGGGTTATTTTTTCTGTTTCTTTAATTTTTGAGTGCTTAAACTGAATTGTTGAATTGAGTTGATGTTTTTCTCTCTCTCTCTGTCTGTCTCTGTCTCTCTCTCTCTCTCTCTCTGTCTCACTCTCTCTCTCTCTGTCTCACTCTCTCTCTGTCTCTCTCTCTCTCTCTGTCTCTCTCTCTGTCTCTCACTGTCTCTCTCTCTCTCTGTCTCTCTCTCTGTCTGTCTCTGTCTCTCTGTCTCTCTCTCTCTCTGTCTCTCTCTGTCTGTCTCTGTCTCTCTGTCTCTCTCTCTCTGTCTCTGTCTCTCTCTCTCTCTCTCTCTGTCTGTCTCTGTCTCTCTGTCTCTCTCTCTCTCTCTCTGTCTCTGTCTCTCTCTGTCTGTGTCTCTCTCTCTGTCTCTCTCTGTCTGTCTCTCTGCCTCTCTTTCTCTCTCTCTCTCTCTCTTTCTCTCTCTCTCTCTCTCTGCTCGCTTTGTACTATTGGTTCAGAAGATGAAACACACATTTGAACCTGTTTTTTTTTCAACTCCATTAGATGTTCAGAAAGGTTCTGGAGCAGAATTGTAGGGCACGACCTTCATCCTGGAATTCTTCTGGGTACTCGAGAAAACGTTTATAACCAATTTAAAGCCCGGGTCAATTTCTGTACCGGCAGGACGAAAGGGCAAAGAGAAAAAACACAAAGGTCCTGTAATAGGACTCAAATGTTTTGACAGAAAGGGCAGCATATATGTTTGTGTGTGTGTGTGTGTGTGTGTGTGTGTGTGTGTGCAGAAGTAGGAGGTGTAGGTTGGGAGGTCAGTGGATGGCATTAACCCACTTATTTATTATTTTTTTGTAAATCGATATTCCTCGGTTCTCTGCGCAGTGGAATGTAAATGATTAACACACATTACAAATTCCTCGTTAGTCCCAAGAGTTAATTATATAAACTATTTTTTTTTTACAGTTTATTCCTTTAATGTGGAGCGTCCTCTGTACACGCCCCCGTGAATGAGCTGTTACTATGGAAACAACGACGTATAAGAACGAGTGCATTAATATAAACCTGCGCTACTGTCAGAGCCGCTGTTCTAGACCATTAATCAACACCTGACGACCAATCAGAGTGCAGGATTCAGCAGCGCTGTTTTATGAGCGCTGATCAGTGGTGTGTGAGTATATTATTGACTATTATTGATATTATAACATATAATAAACCTCAGTAGCAGGAAATATCGGCGTTATCTGATTAATCACTCATATGTCTGTTTGTTCCTTACAGGCCTGGTTTAAAGGCCCTGTTGCTGTGATGTCACATCCTGTGTGTGTTTCTGTGTGTTTGTCCTGCGTCCGCATTAAATATCCCGATCACGTGCGCTGGCCCGCAGCTGGGAGCGGCAGCAGATGGCTGTTCCGTCCTCTCCACT
This sequence comes from Pangasius elongatus, assembly GCA_033441825.1. Taxonomy (NCBI): domain Eukaryota; kingdom Metazoa; phylum Chordata; class Actinopteri; order Siluriformes; family Pangasiidae; genus Pangasius; species Pangasius elongatus. The sequence continues at coordinate 275,031 of JAKKZN010000012.1, forward strand.
TCACTCGCGGTTTATTTATGTTTATTTCCTCTTCACGGTGTGGATTTCAATTATTCAAATCGAGTTCCTTGCTCTTCTCTTAACTGCTGCGCGGTGCAAAGTGGGTAGTTGAATTTCACGGACCTTTGTTATCCGAGTGAACATCAGTATTCCCCCCCTCCTCTCCCCTCCCCCCTCCCCTCCCCTTCCGAGTCTAGACCTGATTCTGTACGATTCCGAGGTCCGGATTTTCCGACTCGGATCGAGTGGAAGGAAGCTTTTCAGGGCAGAAGCCCCAGGTTCCCTGTTAGTCCGAGCAGGTGAGACGGCGTTTCTATCGCTCTAATCACCGCCACAGTCAGAGCGGCTAATTAGGTCATTCTCCTGCAATCCAGTCGTGAGGAAATCACAATTATGAAAAACAGAATAAAGAGAGAAAGAGAGAGAGAGAGAGAGAAAGAGAGAGAGAGAGGTCTCTCCTGGTGCAGAATGATATATTTATGCAAATTGTGTTTCATTTCCATTTATTCATTTTGCAGATGCTTTCATCCAAAGAGACTTATTCCCAGTGTGCCTAGTTTAGCTTAGCACCTTCACGTTTGATTTTTTCCCCTGTTCATTACACACACACACACACACACACACACACACCCCTCCCCCCCTGGACTTTGTGTTTCAGTAGTCACAACGTGGCTAGACTTCCTTATTTGTATTTGTATTATTAGATTTTTTTTATTTTAAACTATTTTATTCCTTATGAGCAGTTCTAAAGCATTTTCTCTGTGGTAAGGAGCCCACGTGAGTTATTCCACGTGACCTCGTCCTGGGTTACTCCTGGCCAGAACGCTCTCTCGGATCTCCTTTCATTTATTTATCCTTTATTTTCGTATGTCATATTAAACTCTCTGATGAGTGCTCTCTTTCTAGAGTTGCTAACTCTTTAGCTTTCCTTGTTATACGTCTTCCAATGACGATTCTTTATTTATTTATAGAGCAACACTCCATAGCTCCGTAGCCAGGTTTCCGAGGGGAGGAGTTTACACTTCTTCGCGGTTTCTCGGTAACAAGCTGAGGAGACATATAGCATGAACGCACATCTAGCGCACACACATAATTCATTAACTCTTCCTGAGGCGTGTGTGTGTGTGTGTGTGTGTGTGTGTGTGTGTGTGTGTGTGTGTGTGAGTGTGTGTGCGCTTACAGCAAAAGATCATCGGACCGTCCCGAGCGACCCGTAGCGATCCGGCGAGGTGAGAACACGCACATCACCTCAGAAACTCTGCTAATTGATTTGGAAACGTGTTAAATGATGTTACACTAATTGGCTGGTTTAAAAACATTTAAAAGGTGTGTGTGTGTGCGTGTGTGTGTGTGTGCGAGTAATTTCACAGGTTTTCGCATGAAATAATTATAATAAACAATTACAGATGTTCTATAGCTGCTTTAATTAGCCGAACTGGTGACGGCGGGGATAAAGTAAGAGGGCCAAAAAAAATCGAAAAGCTCAGCTGGAATGTCTAGAGNGTGTGTGTGTGTGCTCTCAGAGAGCAGCCACCTGCAGTACTAGTCAGCATTTGTGCATCATTACACACTTGTTTTTGCTCTTCTCCTGCAGTAACACTTATTTTTTACGCCCAAAATGTACACAAAAAGGCGATTAGGCGTTCCCCGTGTTCGAGGCGTGAGACTGAAAGGAGCCGCAGTCGTGGAAAAGTGCCACCAGTTTTCACTACATTAACAGACCTTAATTACATATATATACACAGCATTAACACACACACACACACACACACACACACACATATGTGTGTATGATCGCATTCGCACCCTTCCCTCAGCGTTAATAAGCATATCTCTGGTGCTCTCTCGTGTCTCTCTCCGTGAAGAGTTGGCAGAACTTCCTGTTTAGAGCCAGCTAATGAGCTTGTGCGCAGTAAAATCCTTCCAGCTAACAAGCTAGGATGCTGATTCGGATCGACATCATTTCACGCAAAACAAACCTTTTACCTGTCATGAAAACTGCAGGACTTGCAATCATTTTGGTGAATTTCCTACAGGTCTCGGCTGCAGGGTGCCATTTGTTTCGCACTGAGACTCCGTTTACGGATCTGTATGTGAAATAAAGTTTGCCTGAGTTACAGCTAGGCACCTGTCAGCGCCCACAGTTCCTCGCTGCGAGGATTTCTCCTTTCTCCTTTCAGGGGGTTTTCTGAATAAGGTGTTTGCATGCGACACGTTTCCGATTACAACAGGCGAATTCCAGGGACGGGAATCGGAATTTGGGGAATAAGAATGTTGTCTTAATCTGAACCGGATTGCAAAAAGCGCTGTTACACATTCACACCAAAGAAACAACTGGAACTGCCACAAGTTCAACAGGAAGTGACATCATCTGAATTTCCTGAAGATCGTGTGAGGAAGAAAATAAGATCTCACTATATTTTCTATAATTATTGTAGCGTGATATTAAGTGATGAGGTCTCTTTCAAAGTACGGCTGCGCTTCACAAATTATTGACAGAAACAGATTATTCATTAGATATTTTAAATAAATCATTAGAAATCATTTCTCGAGCCATTCACATGGATGCTAGTCACTTTTTGCGTATTTGCTAATTCGAGGCTGGAAAACTCAACCCTGTTCGTCAACATACAGCCGGAATCTCGGAATACCGAGGGATTTCTGTCTGTTTTCTGAACAGGGTTTAATCGTTAACTGTAGCCAGAGCTAAAGTGCACACAGTCATGCAGCCTTGCAGCTACAGCTACGCAAAACGCTGCAGCTAAAAGAGGATTAAACCCATTTGAAACGTGTTCCAGGTATAAACGATTTTTATTCCATCTCAGAGGACAACTGTGCTGCTCGGATCAATAAGGAATAGAGTTTGAAAGCTGGTAAGCAGAACCCTTGACCTCTCGCTCTAAAGCTCTTTTATTATAATTTTTTTTTTTTTTTTTTGAAGCGATGGTTTAAAAAAAATGGAAATACGAGAGAGCTTCCCTTTCAGGACTAATTGTGCGAGGAAAGAAACAGGAACGTAATTGGACATGACACAGTGATGGCGCAGCACTTTTAGCTCTGCTAAACTGATCGCGCTCCTGCGTTCACCATGGAGGCGGTGGAGGAGGTGGAGGAGGAGGTGGTGGAGGAGGAGGTGGAGGTGAGCACAACCGGTTTCTCCTCTCACAGTACGTTCACTTTAACGCGTTGGAGATGTGGCTGGTGTGGAAATCCCTCACGGCTAAAAACACACGCACACACACACACACACACACACACACCACACACACACACACACACTCCAGTTTCATGAACAGGACTGTTAAATCTCTCTCTCCCTCTTTTTTTTTTTCTTTCTTTGTTACACATTACATTACTAATGGGAGACAGGGGGAAAAGGGGCGGGGCTTCCAGACAGTCAGTGAATATCGGAGGCTTCAGAACACTTACACTGCTGTCAATCATTCCAGACCTGTATGTTGATTGGACTGGCAGTGGTGTTAAATTTCTGAGCTTCTGCGCAGAACGTGTAAAGGTCTACAGGTTTTTTACTGCTTTAATCAGCTATAAGACAAGCCGAGGTTATGTTAATAAATGTTGCGTGGATTTGTGCCTCATGACGCCTGAGGTGTCAGGGAGGAGTCCGACTGGAAGCTCCTCAGATCAGTAAATACGCCGAATGATTCCATCATCCATCTTGACAAGCTCCTGCTCGGCTCCCCGAGTCGCCATTAATGCAGATGCATTCATGATATGCGTGCAGCTGATGGCAGCAATAACCGATGGCAGCGGGGGGTCAGGAGGCTGCGGCGTGTCGGGACGCCCGACTCATCATTACTCGCCCTCCACGTGCCCGCCGCTGCCGAGATCCTGTAATAGAACGCTGTCAATCATGCTTCACGTCTCCGCCTTCATACTCATCCTGTTATTTAGGCGTTTAAAGCGAACGATGCGTTGAGCAAGGCGCTCGCTCTTTCGGCCGCGGCTTGGGGAAGCGGGAATTAAACGAGCCACGGCGGTTCATCTTTTTCAGACACGTAATCAGACCCACGGCTTCACACAGCTTTAACAGATTGTGAAAAGGTTTGAAACTTCGCTCGTCAGTCAGCTGACTGTACCCTGTATGTTTTGAATTCTGACTGAGCTCTCGGTTGGATTCTGTCTTCAACCATGAAGAAATAATCGAGGCTTCAGGTGGGGAATCGGACGGAATCATTTGGAAGCTTCACCGTTGCACAGAGGAAGCCGGAAGAGTCCAGACATGACAGATGTCCGAGGCTTTTCCTGCATGGTGCCGTGGACGTTCCAACAGAACAGAACCAGTACAGGTGAGATCTTCACCGTCAGTGGAATTACTCTTCCAGATACACGTGCGTTGCGTAAGAACGTGTGGAGTAATTTGGATCACTTCACATGGGACGAGTGATCTCTGTATAAATCACACACACGGGCGTGATCACACTAACAATCCCAAAAAACACACATTCTGACTGTTTGCTGTAGTATGAGCAGGTCACATGACCATAACGTGTGTGTAGCATGTACCTCGGAAGCGCCGCATCCCCGCCTCGCCCTTTTACATCTCGTCTAGATTTCACTGTTTCTTCCTGGCACAAAACTCTTTTCCCACAGGATAAAACACAATCTTTACCAACATGGATATATTACCTGGAGTTATTCCTACTGCTCATTTTACAGAAGGAAAACCGTGGTGAGAAATCACTGCCGTGACGGATTCAGACTAAAATCCCGGGACCGCTCTGATGATGATTGCATTACACACCTACATATGGAAAAATGAATCCTGTCCGAATAAGACTTTCGAAAGATACGTCAGATTTTGTACGTTGTTCATATTTATCATGCTGTTGCTGTAAAATGAAAGAGGTAAAGAAGTGTGTTGCTGCAAAAAAAAAAAAAAGAAGAAAGAAAAGTTCTTCTTTTCTAAATTTAAAAAAATGTAATCAGTGTTTGGAAAAAAAAGGCAACAGTGAGAGAAGTGTGCAATCACACACCGTGACTAACCATGAAACCGTGACACCTCTAACAACTCCAAACCACACAATTCCCTACATGGACCTGATTGCATAATAGGAGCGCATGTTGGAATCTATCATCAATGGCAGCCTAATTAAAATGGGCAAAGCGACGCTGCACGCGAAGCTGAGCTCACCCATTAATCACCGGGAGCGTCCCGAGCACAGGGCCCACGTGCATTAGACGATTGTTCAGTAACACAAAAAGCTAAACAGGAACGAAAGACGCAGAAGGTTAAGTCTATAAATTACTCTTCGGTGCGAGCGTGTATGATTACCTTTCCCCGAGCCAGGTATCCGGGCCGGGTCCAACGCGCCGGGTCCACACAGGCCCACCTCTCTCATTACGCTCTCTCTCTCAGCTGGACATTTTTCCTCATGCATCCTTCCCTAAACGCTCTCCGGTTCCCGAAGGCAAAGCCACGGCTGATTAATAGAGAAGGTTCCTGCGCTCTGGGAGATAAGTTCGTGCGTAAACATTTGGGCAGCCCCTGGTGGCATGATGGAGTAGGAGAAGAAACCCGTACTAGAACCAGCCCTGGGGGAAGAGGATGAAGAATTGCATCCAGGGTGAGATGGAGCTCCTCCAGGCAAGAGAGAAAAACCCACAAAAGTCCACCTTTGTTCTACGGTAGGAGCTAGAAGATGGAAGAATGTAATTTGCTGTGAATAGGCTACTGCAGGAACCCAGGAACCCTGCACATTAACGGCTGCATTTTCATTCCACTTATCCAACAGGGCCTTTGACGGCCGCTACACCACAGCGCTGGATCCTGATTGGTCAGAAGGTCATTCTTTATTTTTTTTTAAACAGCAGCTCTGACAGTAGCGCGGCCGCAAATCACAGGTTTGTATTAATGCGCTTAAGGAGACGTTTATTTAACATTGATGGAAGGAGTCTCCAGTCTTCCGACGTCTTCAGGACAGAGGAGTTTATGCTTCTTTGTGGTTTCTCAGTAATGACTGTGTGTAGCTGCTATAACATAAGCAACAGCAGGAACTAACTTGTTTCACAACAAGTAAAAAGTCTGATGTGTTCTTTAATAAATTAGACTAAATTGTAATCATTGGTAAATTGCTGTGGTATAAGCAGAATAAACGACCACGTGACATTCTCTTATAGGAAAACAATCACCTTTGGGGTGGTAACGGTAACTCCGCCTCATCGCACCACCCCGTCACGTTTTATTCCTTACGTAGCCCTTTTCCTTAATTGATTCTATGGCAGTTAAATTGATTGTAATCCCTCTGTGTCCAGAGTGAAGTCCGACATCATCCATCTGGGACCAATCAGAACTGCCCATTAACTTGACTGGGAGAAACTGATCAAAGCCGTTACTGGTAATCAATCACTGCGACGGAGAAATGAGCTCCACCTGGCACTCAAAAATATGACCACCACTTCACATGAAGGAACAAAATGTCAATGTCAATCAGCTCTCTATAAATAGTGCTCTCGCTTTCTCCCCTCGCTCGCTCTCTGACGGAGAAGAGAGATGCTGGAGAGATTGCGAGAGGGTCAGAGGAGAAGAAGAGACGGGGTCGCGTGCACCTGGCGTGGCTAACTGAAGATTACACAGAAAGCCTGACAAGGTCTCTGCTTTTCTCTTGCCTCACCTCATCATGGAGCCTCCTCCCACACTAGCACTAGCACAAGTAATTAGCTATCTCCATGATTCACATGCTGGCTCACAACATTCATTTAGTTAGAACAATTACAGTAATGGAGTATTCGTCTACTGAACATCTGATCTCATGCCTTAGCAAGCAGCAGAAACACAGAGAGAGGAAAGCTGCGTTCACACACATCACCAAGTCCTAGATCAGCGATATGCAACTAAAAGGTCCAGTAACAAAAAAACGAACTCCTTACGTCCGTATACGAGGTCTGGATAAGCAACCTGACTGCATGAGTGAATGTTAGACTAGAGTCACCTCTTAATGTGTAAACATTAGTGATTTGTTTATTTCTGTAAATACGACAAAGTGGTCATGTTTTGTCTCACACCGAGGCTTCAGTCGTGACAATTCCTGATGTAGAGGAATATATATAGAGGAGGTTGTAAATAATGTTGTTAAAACACTGTAGTGTCCACTAGCAAGCGGTGAGATCTAGACAAAAACAAATTATAGTCACATCAGGGAGTGTAGCAGTGTAGCCACACACACACACACACACACGCACGCACACACACACAGTAAAAGTGTTTGACTCTGTGCATTTTCCTTCACCTGGGCCTTCCTCCATGTTCCATGCTCAGCTTAGCTCACATCGCTGAGGGCAAAGTCAACCTTCTGAAGCTGCTAACACCCACCACCATACACTGTTCTCACACACAGCCAGGCAGAGGTCAGCCCAGCTGAGGCTGTAGTACACACTGCAGGATCTTGACTGGACCCAGTACTACTCCCTGAGGCATCCCTCCCCACTGCACACAGGCTAAACTCAAGTTCCTGTGCCAACTTCTGCACAGATTTTTATTCTTAGAAGCGAGAGCACAACTGTCGAGGTGTTTGAAGACGCTGCATGGTGGTTGTATTGTTTGTATTGTGCAATACTGGCCTGTATGATTTAAACCTCGTGCATATGATCCATTGGCACGAGTAGTGCTGCTGTATTAATGCGCTGTTGTATTATACTTCCTGAGCAGCGGCAGTCCTTGTCTGACTTTAGTCTTTTTATGGGTGTGATTTCACCCTCTGCTGGTTTTCCAGAATGAAATGCCTGTTTCCCACTGCAGGTCCACTTCACCGCTGGATTACCGTCTTTAAAAGCTGACCTTCTTCCGTGACTCTTTATAAAACTTTATCGCTAGTGCTGAGTGGGTTATCAGAGCAACCTGTTTGACCATCCGGTCGTTGCTCACATTATTAACTCACACATCAGAGCAAATCCTAATCACGTCCGTCGTCTGGCCGCTGTATTTCTGCCTAGAACGTCTCTCGTCTCTCGAACTGATGCCACCTCATTCATGGGTTTTGACTTTAAACTGGATTTTTGGAAGCAAAGTTATGGTGTAATGGGATTAGCCGTTAGCCACTGCAGGTCCACTTCACTGCTGGATTGCCATCTTTAATAGCTGACCTTCTTCCACGACTCTTTATAAAACTTTATCGCTAGTGCTGAGTGGGTCATCAACGCAACCTGCTAGACCATCTGGTCTGTTCTCATGCTATTATTTCATTCATTAGAGCAAATCCGATCCTCACCAGTAAATGTCTCTCTGACTAGAGCATCTCTATCCATGACAACCAAGAACACACGCTACTTCATTACTTGACTTTGGTGTCACAGGACCTGAAATACTTGGCAAAGGATCTCTATAAGCAAAGTAATAGTGTAATAGCCATTAGCCACGGCAGGTCACTGCTGGATAGCAGGCATTAATAGCTGACCTTCTTCCATGCCTTTTTTTAAAGACTTTATTGCTAGTGCTGAGTGGGTCATGAAAAGCAGCTGGTTAGATGATCCAGTTATTAATTCACACATCATATCTCCAGTTGCCTGGTCAGTGTATTTCTGCCTCGAACGTCTCTTGACACTCAGGAATAGATGGCACCTCGTTCATGAGTTTCGGCTATAAACCAGTGCCCCGTAGCCTGAATTGCTTGGGAACGGATCTCCAGAAGCAAAGTTACGCTGTAACGGGATTAGCCATAGATAGATTACATTTTACATGATAGGAGAGGATGAGAATACCTTTTCCCTCCCACGATTTGCTGCGGTTTCCGCAGGCACGCCACAAAATCCGCCAAATTCCATGTGCACAATCCGAGTGTGGAACAGGATTAGAGTGGCATATCAGTCATCGCAGGATCCTCTCAGACGCCTGGCGTATAGTACAACGCTGGCCATGGCCATACCCGATCCACTGCCAACAATCCCTTCAGAGCTGCCAAGCGAAAGTGTGTTTTGTGGTTGCACGCTCCACCTCACTGCAGAACACACTGCAAACAATTCCTTACGCTGCTTCGATGTATGTATGCCACATAAGGGAGCAGGCTTTTTCTTCTTTAATTCATTTGGTCAGATATGAAGTTTGCTGGACAAAGAAAGACCAGGTTCATTGAGATCTTATATCATCATCTTCCAATAACATGTATGGCAATGAACTAATAATTAATGGTTATGCATTAAAAGGTAATCAGTAAAACTGTTGTCGCAGTTCAGTCAGGTTAGTCAACTACTTAACCTTTATGTTAGCATGAATTTGATCTAAATGGACATTTTAAAATCTTTATGAAAATGAAGCACATCCAAACATCCAACGCTTCCCTAATTTCCAAAAGCGAGCGATATTTTCTGGCAGATCCACACACTTTTCTAGCTGAAGCGCTAAACCTCGCTGAACGCACACTAACTCATAAAGTTGATAAAAGCCGCTGCGATAACATGGGAAAATGCATGATCGTGCCTATGCATGCTTGTCAGCGAGACATTACGTGGTTTTGCAAGGGCTGATACCGAGGCTAAAAAAAGAGAAAAAAAGAAAGATATAAATAATCAGTTATTTGTGTGCTCAAGGAGGGGTTTATGCAGTAAATGTGAAGGGAGTGTGATAGGAAGAGGGCAAAGACAGATTAAGGGGCCTAGGGAGATAGTGGGAGGCACAAAGGAGCCTGTTTTTGATGCATGGCTGGGTTTATGAGCTTGACACACACTGCATAAGCGCTCATTTAGCAGCCATTACCGTCGCCAGTGCTTGCTTCGGGGGTGTGCAGTCATTAAGTGTGTGTGTGTGGCGCAGACTCCCAGGTGCCAACTTCATAATGGCACAGATGAGCAGAGCTGGAGCCGAGAACCTGCCGCTGCTCTCTGTAAAGGCCAAACGTCCCAGCTCTTTAATTACACACACGCACACACACACTTACTACACACATCTTATCCCTGTGCATATACACGCACACAATACCTGCACCTTCTCATAAAGTGTGAAAATATCACAGGACGTTTAGCGAGTCACAAAGCAGAAGCGTTTCAGTTCCATACGAGAATTCTGCTAAACAAACGTCCTGTGAGTTATAGCCGAGCAAAATTCCGGATCCGTTTGACATTAAACAGTTTTTAGTGCGAGTCTTTCTGACCTGCCGCTGGTGAATTAGGAGGTGATGAAAAACAAGGCAGGCTGTGTTCCAATCTCGCCGTTATTGCGACTGTGTTTAGCGTGACTGATGTTTCAATGACTCCTGCGCCGCAAAGCAGCCGAAAATGAGAAAGAGCTCCGGAAAGTTCTTTACGATTACCTTCTCTCTCGCCCCGGAACAGTTTCACAAACCAGCGAGTCGCTCCTCAAGTCTACGCAACCTGAACCCTATGCAGCTATGCGGAGGTCTCTCTTTAATACTCCGTGTTTAATTCAGCAAACAGCAAAAACTCAGCTCTGATTTATTCCATTCCATTCCTGAAGGCGTTTTCTGCTTGGAATAACCCAAATAGGATTTCTGCCATTGTGAGCAATGTGGGCTCCATCCAAAAGGTTTCAAACACAACACACGACTGGCAGGCAGGTTCATCAAACCCGCGGCGAATTAAAATGTTCCCAGCCATGATTTCTGCCTGAAGATAATCAGAAACCTTGGGCATCAAACCATCGCTCTCCATATGTCCTCCCAGAGGAGCTGCTCGTGTGAAGCGTGACGCAACAGCAAACAATTCTTCATCACGACGTCTCGGCTCGGGTTTGTCTCTGATCGTGGCGTCCAGGTAATATTAGCATACCCCCAGATTAGCATTAGCTCACAGAGAGCAGG
>JAKKZN010000012.1:291313-301490 GCA_033441825.1 Pangasius elongatus
GGTTTAGATGGAAAAATTGTAAAATAAGCAAATGTTCTGGTGAACTGGGGACCCACGCTCCCTCAACGCTCCCTCAATGCTCCCTCAATGCTCCCTCAACGCTCCCTCAACGCGTCTTACACGCTCCTGGTTTTATCCAATCAGCTGCGTCCTACACGCTGCTCAACCAATCACATTACAGTACTCCCATGTTCATCTGACTTTGCTGAAATCAGCAAAACTGGCGAGCAAGACTCAGGAATACCCTTCAGAGTGTCTCACACACACACACTACACACACACACACACACACACACACACACACACACACACACACACACACTACACACACACGAAAACTACACACACACGTCTGCTGGCCAACATCCAGCAATATCAAAAGAGGCGCAGCAGGATTTTTCTGTCAGATTTAGTGAGAATCTTACACATACATGCATACACACACACACACACACCACACACACACACACACACACACACACACACTTCAGTTACCGAGGTCATGTAAGTATGCTTAATCACACTGCATGCTCTTCATCACGTCTCGTACCTTAAGGAGGGTCGGTGGCTAATTACAGAATGTGCTGCTGTGACTAACAAACACACACACACACACTCTCACACACACACACACACACACACACACACACACATACTTACACACACCATCATTACAGCCAGCTATACCACTCAGCTAATATAGCTGAGTGCTCCAGAATGTGTGTGTGTGTGTGTGTGTGTGTGTGTATGCAAATTCCCTTCGTGCGTCATACATGTGACTTTATCGCAGTGTGATGGGGAACGTTTCTCGAGCCTGTGCTGGCGTATAGAGATGTTTTTAAAGGAAATATTCGCGGTAAGTCTGCGTCGAACGGAAATCAGAGCGAAATTGATTCTTTTGATTCATTTTTGCTGTTTGGTTTGTTTTCCTTTCATTCTGTACGTAATTAAACGAACCGAAAAACAGACTACGTGCTAGCTAGTCTCGTGGCGTAATCTCGTCGGAGCTGCTAGCGATTAGCTCGTTACTGAAGGCTAACAGCTCTCCGAAGTGACGGCTGGAATACTGTAGGGACAGAAACTTTAACGTTCAGCAGCAACTCCAGATAGTCACAAATGCTAGCTGTAAATACTTTGTAGTGTAATAAAAGCAGCAATAATGTGCATTAGCATCAAAGAAAAGTCCACATTAGCGTAAATAAAGCCGGTGGCACGCTAGCGCGAGCATTTAATTGAGGAATGGCTCCATTCGTTCTGGCCGAGCTGACGCTAAAAGGGCGCTAATTCCTCGTCCGGCGTCGCCGCAGAAAGCGCCGTGATCACTCAGAGCGCGTAATCGCCGCTCAGACAGTCCAATTCCGCGGCGCTTTCCTCGCTAGCACACCTTATCTGGCTCGGAGCAGCTCTGCGGCCGGGATGCTGTAATTGATATGACATTTCTATAAACAGCAGCCCGTCACACGGTCGATAAAAATAAATAATGAATAAATATTCTAATTAGAAAGCGAGGACGAGTGAACGAGCGAATCAATTACGGAGCGCAGAGATGACGGAAGCCGCGGCTAGTTTTCCTGCGTCAGCCTCCTCCTTTCCCTCTCTTTTCCCACTCCGGATAACGAAGAAGCGGGCAGCGCTCTTCAATCGGCTCTTTGATTAAAACGTCAGCATTTTTTCCCTCTCCGTCCGTTCATGCGTTTCTGCTCTTCTTTTTGCTTTTGCTTTGTCACTGATGACTCCAGTGAGATGTTCCATAACATTCCTTACACACCATACACACCATTCCAGGCCTGTGTGTGTGTGTGTGTTGACTGTGCGAGTGCGTGTGTGTGTGTGAGGACAGGAAGTTGATGCATGTCTCTCTGATGCATTGACGCGTGTCTTGCTGTGATTAGCGACAGGCAGAAGAGCAGCATCATGAACATCGTCTCACATGGAGGAGGTTAAGAATGAGACTCTTTGTTTCGGCCGTGTGACTCACTTCCTGCTGATACGCTAATCCTATGTTCTCATTAGCAAGCCGCAAACTAATAAGCGCGGTTTCGCCTCCTGCTGTCATCCTCCACCTCTCATTCTCAGTAAACGTGCACAGAGACGTTACGAATAAAAGCGAAGTCCGTAAGGAAGCAGCGGATCGCCGGTGTCTCTGGTGAGCGTACGTAGCTGGTACAGCTCGCTCGCTTTGCTAACGCAATCTGAGGACGAAGCCGAGCGCGCAACACGGAAATCACGCAACCGACTTCCACTCTGATTAGTGTGTTATTTAACTTGTGTTTAATTAGTTAGCTTTAGAGGTTATTTATCATTTGTATTGTTTCTCATCAGAATAAAATCGCTGGACAGGCCACGCCCACGGATGTGAAGATGGGTTCGGTTTCTGTAGAGCTGCTCCGTGACGACGGCTACACACACAGCTTTCCCGAAAAACCCCCGTCTCTGATCACGTGACGGTTTTCCCTCACCAGCCGGATAACGGCGCGGGATAATCACGCTGTCGGCTTTATTTATGTGTAATTATCCACTTTTAATGCATGGTGGTGATGAGGCTCTTATCTCCGCATGTAGGAAACGAGCAAACAAGCAAACAATCCGTCTCAGCAGCACAGAAAGGCTCATTCAGAAGTCCGTTATGCGCTGAAGATCTTTTCCCATCGTGCAGAACCGAGAGCGAGCTTAATGTCCACTGCATTCAGGCCAGAACCCTTTTATGGCTCCCTGGCCAGCAGAATGTGCAAGAGCTAGCTGTGGAAATAAAACACGCATTGGCCTGAAACACTATCAGAGAGACAGAGAGAGAGAGAGAGAGAGAGATACGGAGAGAGTGAGCAAGGGAGAGAGAGAGAGAGAGAGATACGGAGAGAGTGAGCGAGGGAGAGAGAGAGCAAGAGAGAGAGACAGAGAATAAGACAGTGAGAGAGAGAGGGACATATGGAGAGAGAGAGTGAGACAGAAAGAGAGACGGGGGGCATATGGAGGGGGAGAAAGAGTGAGAGAGACAGAGAGCGAGTGAGCGAGAGAGATAGAGAGCAAGAGAGAGACAGAATGAGAGAGTGGGAGAGAGAGACAGAGAGAGAGAGACATATGGAGAGACAGAAAGAGAGAGAGAGTGAGAGAGAGAGAGAGAATGAGACAGTGAGAGAGTGTGAGATAGAGACAGAGAGAGAGAGACAGAGAGAGAGAATGAGACAGTGAGAGAGTGTGAGATAGAGACAGAGAGAGAGAGAGAGGGACATATGGAAAGAGAGAGAGAGAGAGACAGAGAGAGAGAGACAGTGAGAGAGAGAGAGAGAGGGATATATGGAGAGAGAGAAAGAGAGAGAGAGAGAGAGAGAGAGAAATCAGTGCTGGGAGCAGAACAGATGAAAGGAAGAACATTTTAATGGTCCCTGCAGGCCTCCGTAGTATTTGCCTCAGCCAATCCAAGGACAGAACTTTTTTATTTCCTCATACACAGGTACGTGGGTTTGAGTGACGAGCTATCGGTCCGCTTCGAGTCAACGACTCTGCGATTTGACTCTGATTCGACTCGCAGGACGTGAATCGAACATGTTTTGTGTTGTTGTTGTTGTTGTTGTTTTTAGGCTGGACAGAGCTGTAGCGCTGTGTAGACACTAAATGTCTGAAACCGGTTAAATGTATAATTACTGGATATAAGGATTCTGTTCAGCTCCATGTTCTCTGCGCTCAGGTGATTTCTGTGATTTTCATGACGTGTCACAGGGTTTGTTAAAGTTTTCCCTCGCCGCATTTCGAACGTTTTCGGCGCTAACTCGGACCTCTTTTCTGTGTCTTGGCTCGTTTAATCACGTGCAGTTCGAAATGAAACCAAATAGCAAACGAATCAAACGAATCAGACTCGCTCTGACTCAGACTCGGGGTAAAGGCCCGGGAGCACGTCGCTCAGGTGATGGGATCGCATCAAACGATTCAATTCTGCAGTTTTAGCGTGGATTTGCTTTTTAAGAATCGATAAAATACTTATAATCTTATAATTCCAAGGCCTTGCTGTGCCAAATTCCCCTCTTCCGAACCACAAAGCCTCTGAAATCCCCTGGTCTGGAGGCTGATAAATCCGACACGATGCGGAAAAGCTGGATTAACATCGCCTGCCCTCCAAGCAGCGAAAGCTCGGCGAGCGTTAGGCAGGTTAGTGGAGTGCGCAGTGGCCCAGGCGGCGATTCCCGACCCCGTGTTTGCGGCAGCGTGACGTGCGGAAACGTCTCCGTGACCGTTGTTGTGTTGCTCACGGGTTGAGGATAAAGCAACGGAACAGAGCAGAATCTGGGAAGTGGCAGGGAAGAGAGAGCCCGGGCTTCCAGAGAGTGGCGAGGGTGACGTGTGCGTCTCAGGAAACCGGACAGGGACTCAACCTCGTCAAGCTCAGAAACGTCAAGGCTGCTTTCACGCGTACGTGATTAACGTGCAATCTTACACAGGCTTTTCAGAAGCTCTGCCGCCATCCACGTTTTAGATTTGTTGTATTTATATAACGGAAGCGTCTCGTTTGACTCACCGGCGTCTAAAATGCTAGGACAAGCTAGGATACTAGCTAGGCTTGGTGAGAGCGTTGTTATGGTTACAGCGTGTGTGTCATGTGAGATGTTTCTTTTTTTTTNGCGCACGACGCCAGTAATTAACCGGCGTCTGCCCTCTTATTTACATCGTTATAAAATCGGTGTTATTTTTCATTTCTTTTTCAGGCAGTAAAGGAATAAAAGATTCTCTTCTGTGCATTTGCGTATTTGGCTTCCTCCTCCGCAGCTTTATTAGCCCTCATAAATCATGCATGTACATCGGAGGTGCCTTTGAGTGTGAGACGCTGGATTTATCTCCATATTTTGTGCACGGTTACACTCTCTCTCTCTCTCTCTCTCTCTCCCTCTCTGTCTGAGTCCATTAGTTAGTCTGTTAGAAATGTCCTGAATATCATTACTGTCCGAGACCCTACTGCCTAAACCTGATGGATTTTTACATGGGGTGATAGGTATATATATATATACATAAAGTGCGTGTGTGTGTGTGTGTGTGTGTGTGTGTGTGTGTGTGTGTGTGTGTGTGTGTGTGTGCCCATGCTGTTAATCATGTGTTCTCAGGTGAGCTGAAGCAATCCAAAGACGATCCATCCGTGTGTAAGTGTAAGTGTGTGTACAGTTGTGCTGGCAGACATGAATTCTCTGGCCAGTGTGAGTCAAAGACCTGCAGTGTTTGTGTGTGTGTGTGTGTGTGTGTGTGTGTGTGTGTGTGTGTGTGTGTGTGTGTGTGTGTTTATACCACTGCAGTGTGTTTATACTACTCCAGAAATACAGCTCTGCCTGAGTCAGCACAGGGTTTGACAAAAGATCCAGCTGACAGGGATCAGGCCAGGAAGTGATCCAGAGCTGACCAGAGACATGTGTGTGTGTGTGTGTGTGTGTGTGTGTGTGTGTGTGTGTGTGTGTGTGTGTGTGTGTGTGTGTGTGTGTGTGGTTACAGTACAGTGGTGCATCACTGTTGCATGAGGAGCCTCAGACATGGATTGGATCTGATCAGGAGGAGTTAGTGTGTGTGTGTGTGTGTGTGTGTGTTCTACTACAAATAATAATAATAATAATAATAATAATAAATATATTATGTTATTATTATTATTATTATTATTAGCAAAGCAGCTGCTACGTCACAGTGTCAGTGCTGTGCTGTGTATGGCTTGAGACGCTTTGACACACTGCTGGCCCGACAGTCTCCCTCACTCCACCTCCTCGTCTTTCTGATTTAATTTATCGATCTCCTCTTGTGCACTCCAGCATGTGTGGCTGCACAGCCCCTCCCCCTGTGAGACAACGCTGATATATTAAGCGGTGTGAAATATTCCGTACGCAGCGGTAATGAGCCTGACAGGAAAGCAGCTGGATGGATCGGGAGCCTCAACCCCGACCCCATTAGCCCGACTTCCCGAGGCCAGTAATAAGTGAGCCGTTGGTGAGCTCGGGCCTCGTGGAGATTACGAGTGATACGTTGGACTAAATCAGGCACGAGCACGTTAATCACTAGCCAGAGTTACTGCGTTCCCGGAGCACGAGTTGTGTAATCCTTCTCCACGCTCTCCTGCAGGAAGAGGGATGGGTGAGAAAGCCCACGGCGAGGGTCTGGAAGAGTAATTGACGTGTTCGTGACTACCTGCCCACGTTCCGGCTCCGGCAGCAACAGTTTTGCCGAGAAGTGCCTGAAATCAAAGCCTAGCTTCTTTCACTCTGCCTGGGTATCTCCTTTCAAATCCCAAACCTCCTCATCCTAAAATCCACAGAGCTCAAACTCATTAAAAAAAAAAAATACAAAAATAATTCTCAGTTTAGGTTAATACAGCACATCCTGTAGTGTTTCTTTCATTCCTCTTATACACAGCATTTATTCAAGAGCATGTCCTACTCTTCACGCGTGTAAGCTGTCACTTACACTACAGCAGCTAGGGTCCTGTGACCCGTCTCACATTTTCTGTCTTCACACAGCATTTCTGTATATCTAATATTTTGAGTTTAGAATTTTCTCCCCACGCACTCCTCCAGACTCTCTCGCCTCACGCGTGATTAGACGCGACGCGATCCTGATGAGAGGCGGGATGCTCCAGCCATCAGAGGAGAAGACAGCGCCGAGCTGCACGGACGCCGCTCTCCCGCCGAAGCCCTCTCCGAAGCTTCGTAATGAAGCCCTTGAATGTGCGAGACGGCGTGAGGACAGGATGCTGGAGGAAGACGGCGAGTGTGTCGCGCTCGGTAATGAACGTGCTCCGGGGGCTTTCAGTGGAAGTGGAGCTGGGAAGAGGAGTCCACAGGGATAAAAGCATCTCTAATCAGGGGAATCAAACCCATAAACAGGGTAGTGCTGGCTTCCTGCTGTCATCCTCCGTGAACGTCGTCCTATCAGAACTCGCTCAGTGAAAATGGGCTTTTTATGCATTACAGGTTTGATGAAAATAAATGTGGAAAACTCAATCTCAGGTAACATGATTGCAGGCTAGCCATTCCCTCCTCCTTTAACGTAACAGCGAGTTTGCTGAACGAAACCACCGTTTCTTTCCTCCGTGTCCTGTTTTGCCCTTTTCTCCTCTGTCCACTGCTCCTTCAGGATGCTGGAGACGCCGTTTGTCCTAAATGCCACCCTCTGTGCAAGTCCATTAGCCCGTACCTCCTAGTCATTTCCACTGATGGAACTTGAATCGTTCTCTAATTAACCTATAATAACCTGTCCTTTTTTAAAGCAAACATCAATTTACATATTTTTTCTGGAAGGTTCGCGTTATCTGAAATGACATCTTCAAGATGGCAGCAACCCACCCTCCGCACCCTCCCCAGCTTCCCCACCCTCCCCACCTTCCTGACCTTCCCCACCCTCCCCACTTTCCTCAGCTTCCCCACTTTCCCCACTTTCCCCACCTTCCCACCTTCCTCACCTTCCCCACCCTCCCCACCTTCCTCAGCTTCCCCACTTTCCCCACCTCCCCACTTTCCCCAGCTTCCCCACCTTCCCCAGCTTCCCCAGTTCCTCAGCTTTCCCACCTTCCACTTGGAGACCCGCAGGATCGCGGCCTACCGCCAGCCTTTCTGAGTATTTAATGTTCACCGAAAGCGAATGAGATGCTGAACAAGAGTAATGTGTGTCTTCCGGGACCAGGTCAGAATACTGAGCGACCCGATGTGATGAGAGCCAGGTCTCAGTGCCGCACCTGCCAGCTCATCACTCGATTAAAACCAACACAAGGGGATGTTAAGAGACAAGAGCGATGGTTTTCTCTTCCACACCCTCACCGATACATTCATATTCGCACACGCGCTCGACTTCAGATCCTGTATTATATATTTATTATGCTTTCCAGTTGAAATCAATTATTTATTTCAAACACACAACAATGTAATGAACATTTACTGAAACTCAGTTGATGACAGTAAGCAGTGACTGAGCTGCATTACTGGAAAATTTGGGACACAGCACACTTAAGAGTTGCTCTTTCAGCTTTTAGTCACCATTTCAGCTCCCTTTGCCTTATATGGAGTTTTGTGGGCGTGGCCAAATGGAAACGTGCAGTGAACACGCTTGGTAATTTACGACTGATTGCCAATTATCACCACACATGTGCGTAGGAATGGCATTTGGCATAAATTTGTAGTTCAGTTTGGCCACGAAAGCATTTACACACAACTTTATTAACAGATCGTTAAGTCTCGGAGCTCATTTTTGAAACACGCGACTGAGCGTAAATACCCTTAGTTTCCAATTTCTCGTTAAAGCATGAATGCAAAAGTCACAAGGACGACAAATCAGAGCTCATGAGATGGAGGTGCTGAGTAATAAAGTAGCTCCAAGAGGAATATTTTACTCTTTGCACCTTTCATTAGTAATAACCTCCTGGCAGAGGCACTCGAGACCTGCACCATTGTGGGTCCGAAAATCAGAAAATTGTCAGGATAAAGCTTCCTGTATCTATCTATATCTGTGTAATAGATTTTTTTTGGAATATCTAGTATCTATTTTAAATATTATTATAATAGTATTATATATATACTGTATGTACACACACACACACACACATATATATTACAATGTTTTAAACATGCAATACTGCAGTATTAAAGTTGGCTAGACTACGGCAGCATTGCTACACACAGTGAAAACGCCAACAGGCCATTTTAAATGTGGGCGTAGTGAAACACCCACTCTTTATCTCAGCTTCCCGCACTTCTCCACTTCGGAGAGAGAGCGCAGTACAAATAACCATGGATACTCTGGTTCTTCTTCTTCTTTTTTTGTACATAATAACTTCCCAACTAATTCCATCAGCCACCATTTTTGTAATTTCCATTGTAAAGTTTCAGTGTCCTTCCTTAAGAGTTTCCAGATAACACGCAAATCCTTCCACACCTCTCAGTCCCCTGTGTCGAGTCTGAATCCGAGAGAAATTGATTCTTTGATTTGTTTCACGCTGCACGCGATGAAGCCTGCCCGAAAAGCTGCAAAACATTGCCTGAGGTGTGTGTGTGCGTGTGTGTGTGTGGGAGTGAAAACGTGGCTGCAACAGAAAGAATCCTGAAAGTTTGTTCTTGGCCTTAAGAATAGTCCACACTGGTTTGAACTTCATTTGTCGAACTAGATCCGTGTTTTCTTCCTCCGCCATCGGTAGAGAGAGTTTAAAATGTTGTACAGATTTAGTTGAAACAGTCAAGAGCCTGAAGAAACATGGCGTAATTAATCTGTTTACTCTGTAATCATCGGTAAACTCTGAGCTCTCCAGGCACCGAAATCAGAACTGTGCTCAACAAGCGATGTAGTATACACACCCTGCAGCCTGAACACACACACACACACACACACACACACACACACACACACACACACACTAAACTCACGGAGTGTGACTTTCAAATGGAAGTCTAATGCCAAAATGGTGGTGTACTGATTACATGGGACTTCATAAGAATGCTGTTCATGCTCTGAGGTCCAGGCTAAGTGATGAATAAAAGACGACGGGACGAGGTCATGAAGGTGATGGCAGGAGTGTCAGAGCTGCTCTTGTAGAAACTTCACACCTCCTGACCAATCACAATGCAGAATTCAGCAGCGCTGGGGCATACGCTGAGCAAGCTGTGAAGCTGCAATGTGATTTGTTTTTTAAGGACTTTTTAAATGTCTGAGTACCATAAAAAAAAGCGGTCTTCAACAAACCTGGGTTTGTTGTGCTGGCTGAGATGCTATATGTGCTAGAAAACGAGCAACAAAATTAATAAACGAAAAGGGGATTGAGGACCAGGCACTCATTCAGGGTTGGCAGATTAACTCCAAAGGTTACGTCAGTGTTTTCAGCGCATGAGGCAAGTTCCTGGTATTCAGAGTCGGGTTCCGCGCGTACTCATGCTGCTTTTCTGAGCTCTGCATTCAGATGATTAAAATCGCCTGCGTTTACTTCACATCTCCGAGGCTTCCAGATTTTTCTCATCTACAAACTCCAGAGACGGGGTTTTTCGACAGCCACCAACTTTAAACATAAACACTCACCTTTAAAAAAAAAAAAGCGGAAAAATAGTCAGGAATAGTCTTAGAAAATACAGTCTGAAGAAAGCAGTAGCATTTTTTTTCTCTTTGCTGTCAAATATAATATGATGCAACATAAAAGCAACGAATAATCAAAATCACTGATATCTTCACCACCACCACC
>JAKKZN010000012.1:376704-389014 GCA_033441825.1 Pangasius elongatus
CTCTCTCTCTCTCTCACACACACACTCACACACTTTCTCTCTCACACACACACTCACTCTCTCTCACACACACACTCACTCTCTCTCACACACACACTCACTCTCTCTCACACACACACTCCTGTCTGTAACATACAGCACGGCATCTCAGCTCCCTGTGCCTGGGTTCTCTCTCACACACTCACACTCTCTCACACACACACACACACACTCTCTCACACACACTCTCTCTCTCACACACACGGCTGTCTGTAACATACAGCACGGCATCTCAGCTCCCTGTGCCTGGGTTCTCTCTCTCTCTCTCACACACACACACACACACACACACACACACACACACACACTCTCTCTCTCTCACACTCTCTCTCTCACACTCTCTCTCTCACACGCGCGCACACACACACACTCAGCTGTTTAATGGGAATGTAGTGCAGTATGATGATAATGAAGGAGTTCTTGAGGCCACTATAACAGACAGCACTATTGTTTAAACATTAAAGAGAAAACAGCCTTCATGAGGTGCAGTGGATATCTGTGATTACGAGCAGAAAGGGTGCAGTGCTGTCTCTCTCTGTCTCTCTCTTACACGCGCTGTCTCTCTCTCTGTCTCTCTCTCTCACACGCGCTGTCTCTGTCTCTCTCTCTCTCTCTCTCTCTCACACATGCGCTGTCTGTCTCTCTCTCTCTCTCTCTCACACATGCGCTGTCTCTCTCTCTCTCTCTCTCTCTCACACGCACTGTCTCTCTCTCTCACACGCACTGTCTCTCTCTCTCTCACACGCGTTGTCTCTCTCTCTCTCTCTCTCTGTCGCTCACCTCCTTGTGCTCTTTCCGGCATTTCAGTGCAGTGACGATGTCCTGGTAGGGCTCAGTGGGCACGGTGACTGACTTGGTGACTTTAGGCGGCAGGGGCGGAGTCTTGAACACGCCCTCGTCTCCCTTATGCGAGTTCGACTCTTTACTGCTGCCGGGAGAACTGGCCTGGGAGAGAACACAGGAGAGACGAGCGAATTAACACACTAAACACTGATCACTCACACACACACACACACACTGTCTTACACACACACACAAACACACACACACACAGAACACTGCTCATCATGACTCACACTGTCTTGCACACACACAGTGTCACAGTCACACAGTCTCACAGTCACACAGTGTCACAGTCACACAGTCTCACAGTCACACAGTGTCACAGTCACACAGTGTCACAGTCACACAGTGTCACAGTGTCACAGTCACACAGTCACACAGTGTCACAGTCTCACAGTCACACAGTGTCAGTCACACAGACTCACAGTCACACACACAGTCTCACATTCACACAGTCACACAGTGTCACACAGTCACACAGTCACACAGTGTCACAGTCACACAGTGTCACAGTCACACAGTCACACAGTGTCACAGTCACACAGTGTCACAGTCACACAGTGTCACAGTCACACAGACACACACACAGACTCACAGACACACACACAGACTCACAGACACACACACAGACTCACAGACACACACACAGACTCACAGTCACACACACAGACTCACAGTCACACACACAGTGTCACAGTCTCACACACAGTGTCAGTGTCACACACAGTGTCAGTGTCACACACAGTCACAGTCACACACACAGGCACACAGTGTCACAGTCACGCACACAGTGTCACAGTCACGCACACAGTGTCACAGTCACGCACACACACAGGCACACAGTGTCACAGTCACACAGTGTCACAGTCACACACACAGTGTCACAGTCACACAGTGTCACAGTCACACAGTGTCACAGTCACACAGTGTCACAGTCACACACACAGTGTCACAGTCACACTGTCACAGTCACACACACAGGCGCACAATCACACAGTGTCACAGTCACACACACAGGCGCACAGTCACACAGTGTCACAGTCACACACACAGTCACACAGTGTCACAGTCACACACACAGGCACACAGTGTCACAGTCACACACACAGGCACACAGTGTCACAGTCTCACACACAGGCACACAGTGTCACAGTCTCACACACAGGCACACAGTGTCACAGTCTCACACACAGTCACACACACAGGCACACAGTCACACACACAGGCACACAGTGTCACAGTCACAGACACACACAATCACACAGTCACACACAGTCACAGACACACACAGTCACACCCACAGTCACAGTCACACACACCGAACACTCTCCAGGGAGAAAGAAACACATAGAAAGATTGACAGACCGAAAGAAACAATAAAATAAAGAATGAAAGAAAAACAATTGAGGGGAAAAAAGAAAGAGGAAGAAAAACAAATGAAAAAGAAACAAGAATTAAATGACTCTGACAGAGAACAAAAAATAAGAATAAAAACAAATGAATGGAGACAGAGAGAAGAAACAAAAATAAAAAGAGAAAAACAAAGAAAAAGAAAGAAACAAAAAGACTACTGAATAAAGAAAGAAATAAAAGCTAAACAAAAACAAAGGAAAAATGACAGAAGAAAAACTAAAATAACAATAGCAAAGGAAGCAAAGAGAAATGAAAAGAAAAAAAGAAAAAAGTACAGGCACGAGTCTGACACACACACACACACACACACACACACACACACACACAGTGTAGGTCCCTCTATACACCTGGTTCTCCTGTGTTGCAGTTTAGTGTTTATATCATGTAAATTGAATCATGTGATGTAAATGCTTGTCCCTTCTAAGAGAGGTGTGTGTGTGTGTGTGTGTGTGTGTGTGTGTGTGTGTGTGTTTTACTGACCGGCGCAGCCTGTGATGCAGATGGAGGAGGAGGAGGCAGCTCTTCAGGTTCTGGTTGGTTCCAGTGTCTTGCATTATACACAGCTTTAGTAGGAGACTGCACACACACACACACACACACACACACACTTTAATCCACACGGTAATAGGAGTGGAAGAGGAGTACAGCAGCTCTACATCCCGCTCTGCCTTCTGCATTAGATCTGATTATAAGTGATTATACCTAGCGTTGGCTGTGAACACATATTTACAGCTACCACAGTCTGGAGCTCGTATCAGAAGCAAGGTCACGCGTTTCTGATGTACGGACATCATCCACGCCATCATCCCCCTTTCCCTCTCTCAATCTTTACAATATATCTTACAGTAGAAATGGTTCTGTCCATCTCACACACACACACTGCACTTACACTCTGTGGAAATCTATTACATTTTGATTATCAGATATAAAAGAAGATCTGAGTGGCCTCGGAGTGAAAATCATAACCCTGGCAACCCTGTGATTAAGCGTCCTGTCTGCTGAGAGAGCGTGGGGCAGCGTGATTCCCGCCCCAGTGGATCTCTGTTTATTAGCACTGGTTTGCTGCAGTTCCCATGTTTGGCCACTAGGTGCAGCATTAACTCTAGGGAGCGAAATGAGGCAGTGAGCACGCTGCACCACGATTACACAACATCTAGGAAGGTTTTTTCTCCCCCCAAGTATTCTGAAGATCAGTTTTGGTGCTAAGCAGTAACAGTAAACTGAATGTTTCTTTTTAATTAGACTGCGACGCACAAAGGGATTAATACCGCAAGTTAAATCTATCGGCGTAATACAGAGACAGGTGCCAGCTCCTGTAGAACTCACTTCAAGGATTAAGCACGAATCAGTAAATTAAACAAAGCCAACTGTCGACAACTTCAGCATAAAGCTCGGCATCCTTTAGGATGCACGCTGGAGCTAAACGTGCTTTGCTTTTTTTTTTTTTTTTTAAGTATCCCTGAGTCTATTATTTCTCCTCGTCTCTCCTCTAAACGAGTCTCTAATTAAAACTCATTAAGGAGGCTCTGCGTCCTCCTGCCTCGTTTAAATGTGCTGAGCTCAGGGGTCATTAAGTGTCAGGAGGAGAGCAGGGAGGAGGAGCTGCTGCGGGAATAACAGCCCGAGCGAAGTCGGAAGCGGACGCCAGGACCGCTCAAACAGCAGGAACTGCCTGAAGATGAGCTGCCAAGCTACACACAATGAGGTCAGCAGGGGGGAAAGAAGAACAACCTGGCAACCGGAGTGGGATTCGCACCCAGTAGACCTGCAGCTGGTTTATGAAACACCAACGAAGAGAGGCAGAGGAGCGGCTTGGCCCCACAAGCGCCGCTCCGTGGGAGGCTGGTTTCATTTGCACTAATTAACTAGCGCTCTCCAAGTGCCTTTCAGGGGCTGCAGTGATTTGGAACTCGCCCAGATTTCTCCACGTCTGGCCAAGAAGCTTCAGCGTCAGCTCTTTCCCCCTCATCAATACGCTGATATTGTTACAGGCGCAATTCCACACAGGCCAGCAATCATTTACGCTAAAAAGAACAAATAAAACACTGCGTGTGTGGTGCAGCTATAGGAAAACAAGCAACAACGGGGTGGTGTGATGAAGCGGAGTCACTGCCAGCACCCGGATTATTTTCCTCTGACAGCAAGTCCGCAAGCGTTTTATTCCTCTTACACCACAGTGACTTACCCGTGATTACACCTTTTATTTATTTATTTATTTATTTATTATCCATTTATAGTTACATTTAGCGCTGCTTTGTGCCTGTTGTCACTTATGTTATAGCAGCTAGAAGCCTCTCTAAGTGAATGAGACAGGAAGTTAAAGCAGCTCGTCATGTTAGAAGCGTAGGCTCCTCTGACTTGAAGATGTCAGAAACCTAAAGTTACAGCTTCACCGCTGACACTGGAGACTCCTTCCATACACCGCCCCCTAGTGGACGCTGGTGACGGGCACAGCGATGTGAGCGTCTGTACATGAGGCACTGGCCTGCTCACGTATCAGCACCTGGTTTATAAAACGGAGAACCGGTGAAGCGCGTGATTGCGTCCCATTTCGGTTATAAATGTGTTTGCGTGCTGTGAATTTCTAAAGTACAGTTCAAGCGTCCTGCTTCGCCAAACATCAGCTGCTGATATACTCGGGCTGTAATCCTGGCAAACAGGGCAGCACATAAAATAGAAGTAAACGAATAAAACAGCATTAAAATGACGTTTTTAAATGCTTTTAAACCAAGCATAAAATTGAATAAGGAAGTCGTAGGGTCTGAAGGAGATGACGGTAAAGCAAACGCTTTTGCCTCGGTTTGAAGGAAAGCGGCAACAAACACGAGGAGTGGAGCGGAATTACTTTCTTTTAGAACATAAGAGAAAACCTGTGGCATCCCTGATATCCACATTTCCCTTACTCAAGAAATGAGACGTCACTTCATCATTCCAAACAGGAGATGAATAAAGGAGATGAAGCCCGACTGGACTGCCGGTTCAACAACATTACTACTACCACCCTATAATTTATTAAATATAATGCTTGTGGCTGAAACAGAAGGCCGGGCAGGCGGTTTAATCGCGGCGCCCGGAGTTAAATCTGAAAGCCTTACCCGCTTGGGTCCACTGAAGATCCTCCTGCTGCTCTCCTTGGCTTTCTCCTGAGGTTTGGCCTGAGGCCTCTTCGGCGCCTCAGACACGGCGCGCGAGTTCACCTCAGGCATCTCCAGAGGGTCTTCATTTCAACAAGAGCAAAATATATATTAATATCACTCTCAGGACACAAGTAATAAAGAAATTAAACAAGGAATGTGGGTTTACTTTGTACTTCCCCGAGGTCTTTTAACACTGACCCCAAAAGTGAAAGAACGGCAGAGAAAACAAAGGAGTAAAAATTATATTCCTACAAATCATAAATCACGGTTAGTAAGAGGGACCGGAGGAAAGCAATTAACCCTGAGATAATGGATAAAACCTGCAGAGGAAGGATACACACACACACACACACCTGTTATAAATCTCCTGGCAATCCCAGTGATGTGTTGCGATCTATCTTAATTAGGAAGTTCATCGTGAATGTTTAAGGTGATTTGGATAGGAGTTAATGGACATAAACATATCGAGAACGCCCGCTGCGTACGCTCACGCTCTGGGTGTAAAGCTCAGGCTTCCACGCCACACCACACCACCTGGAGATCTGAATGAATCTGATACAATAGGATTTATGATCCTCGTGACCAGCTTTGTTCAGGATGTTCTTCATTTCCATCGCTGCCTTTTCAACCGATCAGACGTTACACCCCTATATAATACCATGATGCCACTGCAGTTACAGCCCTGTGTGTGTGTGTGTGTGTGTGTGTGTGTGTGTGTGTGTGTGTGCGCGCGCGCATACTGACCTCGCCTGAGGCCGAGTTTCTGACCTGTGCTGCTGTTCTCCTGAGATGCTTTAGGTCGAGAAACGTCCACACTTGCCGCTCCGGAAACTTCCGCCGGCACGGAGGCCATCCTCTTGGTCTTCCTCGTCGGCTTGTCCTCGTCCTCGTCCTCGTCGCTGTCGCTATTGCTCAGCTCGTCAAAACCGAAGTATTTGATCTTGTAGTTGGAGCTGCCTGAGGAGGCGGGGTCTCCTTCTGCGGAGGGAGCGTCTCCGTCGTCGAAGCCGAAGAGATCCAGCTTGCTCTCCTTTTTGGTCTTGCTCTGTGTGGACCTGGACCTGAAAAGCCCGAGATAAACACAGCTCTTACGTAAAGAAAACATGAGTAACGGATTGTGATTGGTCAGAAGCTGTTGTGAGGCAGTGAGGCAGCGAGCCCCCGATGCGTTACCTGGCAGGTTTGGTCTCGGGCTCAGCTTTCTTCCTCAGCCTTCCAGCCTCCCCCGGATCAGCGGCCGGGGCGCTCGGCGTGTACTCCTCCATTCCCCGCTCCATGGAGTCCTGAATGGTGACGTTGCAGGCAGACATGCTGGACGGGTGCAGGACCGTGTAGTCCCTCATCCTGCCCCGGCTCTTGCCCTCGCCATCGCCGGACTTCGCGGATCCCGCACCGTCGCTGTTCGACGTGCCTCCGGAGGCAGACGGCTTGCTTTTGTTAGGTCTGCAGTACGTCCTGCAGTTGGAGGTCCTGAGCAGCGACTGCGAGTGGTCTTCCGATTCTGAAGGTTCCACCGGGAGATCCAGGTCTCCATGGACGACGTCGGTGACGCAGGTCTCGACAGGAGGTTTGGTCAGGAGGCTGCTGCCGGAGGTCCACGTGCTGGACGGAGGGTCTCTGGGGGCTGAAAGCGGCGACGTGGAGCGGGACCCCAGGCCGACGATGGCGCCCCACGCGTCAAACGAATCCTTGTCTTCGGATTTTTCCGACTTCAGGGTGGTGGTCTGGGCTAGCGGTTTGCGGTCGCTCTCTGAAGCGTTCTTGTACCACGAGTAGCTGTGACGTTCCGAGCTCTCGCTGGAACAGCTGTGGGTCTTGCCTGAACAAAACAGGGACATACAGACACGGACAACGGTTAGTCTTACAGACAGGCGATGATTATTCTGAAACCTTGTACTGCTGATAGTTTAAAGGAAACCCTGCTTGAGCACAGACGCGGTGTCTGCATCTCACACACACACACACACACACACACACACACACACTGTAACTCAATTCAAATGGTTAAAGTTTCATCATCAGGAGACAACAAAGATAAAAAAAGACAACTGCTGTCTCCATACAGGATCACAGCCCCTCAAATAAAAACTGTTTATTCTGACCAAAACAAAACAAAACACACACACACACACACACACAGGTTTTTATGATGATGATGTTGACTCCAGCCAGTCAAAACATGTCATCACCGAGCTTCTAAAAACAGACGGAACGTCTTCGAGGGCACTGCAACTGCTAATCTCTCCACGCCAGAAAAATAAAGCTGAATAACACACCTCAGAGGTCAGGGCTTAAATGTAGCTGTTCTGAGGAAAGCGCAAAACAACAATTACTGCCCCGGGAGTCAAAACAGAGTCGCTCTGGGGAGGCAGTCTGACTCACGCTCAAGTACAGCCTGTCGTTCTACTCAAACCCGTCACGCTTACTTTTACTATTTCTACAGTATACAGTATGATACACACACGTGTGCATGTAAACAGCAGCGGTGAACAGCAGCGGAGACACTTATTGAACTGTTGTGTCGTTGTATAGTGAAGTCGCCCTGATGAACAACACGCTGTTTCGATCTGTTCCTCTGCTCACAGGTTATTAAACTTCGTACAGGAGACAAAAACCGAAACACNCGAAACACAACACAAATTATTTTTGTTTATTTATTTAAACCTGCACACACCACGATTTCCCAAAGACATTTAAATGGTCCACCTTCATCACACAGCTGGAACCAGTCTGTGAGTCCTGATGCTAACTGCCCCGAGTTCAGGAGCTCCTGCTGCTCAGGCTAGCCAGCTAGGGTTCTGGACACCAAACGGTGCGGCAGCTCAAGCTACTTACATACCGACTGCAGAGACGCAAGCTGGACTGAAATCTAAAACGAGCCCGTGTTTAAATCCTCCGCTGTAACATTAACACCACTCGTGTGTGTCTGTGTTCTGAAACTGTGCTCCAGCTAATCGCGACTCAATCGGCCAGATAATTATGTCACACCCCGGAGAGGAGGCAGACTGAAATACCCGCCGCGGTGGAGCAGAAACGTAAAATAAACCCAGGAGAAACCCATTTGTGGTCCTCTGGGCTGGGAGGCCTTTGGGCGCCTGGCCTTTTTAATCCGTCAGCTTGGAGGCAAGAGGGCTTGAAGGGGTCTGAGCGCTAAACTGGGTAACATCTCTCATCCTAAAGGAGGCAGCACGAACAGGCTGCACGTTCAAAACCAAAACAATCGCCCACAGGAGCACACGTCCACGTATCAGATACACAGTGAAGGCTTATTTTTATTTCCATCCATCCGTGTGGCTAATTTCCATGACCGCTACACGAGACCGGGCTCCAAGCTGACCCGAGCGCATCGTCGGCGCCACAGCAACCAGCTGCCAGTGTTTTGTCCAGAGGACCCGTCAGGTTTTACTCTGTAGCGGTTAATTAACGCTGACGCGCTTATCACACACAGCCGGCGCTGTGGGTCTGAGCCTGCTGTCACCTGCAGCCCTGTAACGCTGCCAAACATGCCACTTCCTGTCAGGAAAATGTCACCCAGCGCTCCGGGACGAGTCTGACGCTCCCACAGGGGGCGCTGTGTTTGGGTCTGATCTACAAGAGCCACCTGTCACTCATTCCTAGCAGTCTCTCACACACACACACACACACACAGGCTTCCTGCCGGCTGTCTGCGGTATCATACGTCGTTCTCTCTCGCCCCCATCACATCATCAGGTGGTGATTAATTCTCTAGAACAGCAGCTCTGACAGTAGCGCAGGTTTATACTAACACACTCGCTCCAATACGCTATCGTTTCCATAGTAACAGCTCATTCACAGGGACGTGCACAGCAGACGCTCCACTGACGATAATCAGTGATGGTTTGTAAGATGTTTATTCATTTAACATTTATGGAAGGAGTCTCCAGTGTCAGAGGTACAGCTGTAACTGTGTCTTTGCAGGACAGAGGAGTTTACACTTTGCATTTTTTTTGTCTTATTAACTTAAAGAAAGCAAAAAAAGAGAGACTGGTGTGAGGGAACGAGTGTTTATAGCTGCTATAATGTAAGTGAACGTATTTTTCAGACATTAAATGTAACTATAAACAGATAAAAACTACGATACGCAGTTCTTTATTAAATAAGGCACAATTGTTGGTAAATTGCTGTGGTATAAGAAGAATAAAACACTGATTAATTCCCTTTCAGGTGTAAACGCAAGCCGCTGAAGAACCACTGCGCGGCTGCTCCTCCTCCTCGCCACTTGTTCTATGCAAAACATTTAAAACGGCTATTTTTGCATAACTTTCTTTTTTCTGCTTCCTTTAACAAACAGGCCTTTGTGTCGTCCATCTTTAAACTCATCCGGCTGTTTAGACCGCTGCGTTCAGCGGGGAGTCCGGAAGCTACTGGGGGACTGATCTCTCAGCGTTAACGCTACGGCGCCGGGGGAAAAGGAGGTTTGTTTACTAATGAGAGTGGATGATCCGAGCGAAAGGAGGAATGAAACACTCGGGAGAGGTGCTGAAACAGGAAAATAATCACCTTCAGAGTGCCGGCGGCGACGTGCTGATTATTTTCCTGCACTCGGTTGTATTTATTACACTCTGAAGAACATGGTGGCGTTGCTGCAGCTCTGAGCCTCGCACACACCTGAAGCTTACACACGTTAAACATAACACACTCCTAATCCTTCGTACCTGATGTGGAGCTGCTGAAGAACTTCCCCAAGTCCTCCGGCAGCCGAGCGGCGCTCTTCTCTGCGCCGGGCGTGGACGAGGTGCGGGCAGGGGGCCGGCCCGGCGCCGCCGCCTCCACGCTGGCAGGCTGGTTCACCCGGCTGTTCGGCTCCAGGGTCAGACCGGCGTCCGCCGAGCCCGGCTTGGCCGGGGACGACTTGGACGCGTTACGGGACGACACGGGCCTCGACTCGTCGTCGCTGTCGAACCCGAACGGGTCCTCGGAGCCGTCGTCCTCCGCCATCTTGGGCTTCTTGGTCCGGTCCGGTCGGTCGGCCTTCATGCCGGGTCTTTTGGAGCCCAGTTGGGCTTTGTAAGTGGTCTCGCCCCATTTGGTGCTGAGCGTGGCGCGCTTGTTGGACAGGACCTCGTCGAACTTGGACGTCCCGTCGCCCGCCTTGCGGCTGTAGGTTTTCACGATTCGAGACGTCATTGTGAAGACCGTTTCATATTCTCTACAGAGAGACGGGAAGCAAAACAACACACAAACAAACGGATATTACAGAACCGTCCTGGAGCTGCAGCTAAACTGGGTAGAATATCATTAAATATAATAAAACTCATCATTAACATCAACAGTTTATCTGCCTTTAGACAAAAAAATATATAACAATAAATCTGACATTGTTTAGCAGATTCAGCACTCAACTACTCGTCAGCAACGGTGTCTAATGCTGGATCAGGACACACACACAACACTATCAAATTTACCCGGATTATTATTAACAACAACAACACCACAAAGTTAGCCATGATTAGCGATTAGCTAGCAAGTAAGCGGCTAACGTCTGATTCCCAGCTACTGACAAGATAAACTAGTCAGATACTGTAATCAAAAACTAGTGTATTTTTATTTATTTATTTTATTTATTTATTAAAAAAAAAACTAGCTAGCTGCTCTCGTGCTAAACGGCTAACTTCACCGCTTATCAGAAGTAGTGGTAGCTCCAGCTAGTTAGCGCTGGTTAAACTCCTGTAAAACAGCGACGGTAAAACCCCAGGGCGAGTTCGCGCCCCAGGAGGAGTGAGGATGCGGGCGGAGGCGCTGCTCGGCCGCGGGGATAGCTCAGCGACACGACCAAAGGCGACACAACGCGACGACATTCCGTTTTTCTCCCTCAACAAGTACAAACAAACCAGGCGAGCCTGTGAAAACATGCTAGCGGCTAGTTCATTAGCTCGTTAGCTTGCTAGCTAGCTGGGTATGAAGTTAGCCAACTTTGCTCGAGGTTATGTAATTGTGTTACAACTCCACAACAATGCGTGTTTATATACAGATATATACATACTAACACATCCTAATATAGCTAATGTGTTTATTTAGTTTTATTCAGCGAACTAATTAACACTGCGTTCAGCTTTATAAGTTTCCGAGGCTCTCGCGCGCTAGGCGCAAGCTAGCGTTAGCTTTAGCCGAGCTCGCGCTACATTACCCAACTGTCAGTCGCGCGACGGGCCTCCTGCTCCAGATCCCGGGTTCCGCACAATATAAACAAGAAGCAACTGCTCCACAAACCGAGCCTACAGCAAGCTCCCGGGGACGGAGCAGCGAATCCGCGAGATCTACAGAAGCGATCCGGCTCAAATACCCAAATATTAAAACGTACTGTTGCAGTTTTTTAACGCAGATTTCTCAGTCGATTGTATCGATTCTTCAACACCGACGGCCTCCATTCGAGTTCCTCCCTCCTTTTTGCCCTTCCGCTAGCAACGTCAAACGTCATCACGCTCGACATCCAAATTTGTCCAATCATTGGCCGCGAATCGGTACGCGAGCAATCTGATTGGTTGGATGAAATGCCAGTTGAGCGTGAACTGAACGCAGCGCACGCGAGCAACACGTACACGTATTTTCCATTGTAGATTGGGAAGTGTAGTCCGTACAGAATGTAAACAATCCCGTAAATCCGTCCGAATAGATTAGCTAGGCTATCCAAGATGTCGCATTTTTAGTAGTATTTTATTTCTTGTGGTCTTAATTCTTTTAATCGCTTCCGTATCATTATATGCTTTTCTGGAAATGCAGTTTCGTCTAACGGAATTGATTTCCGGTTTAGATTCTACAGTATTTGCCTGAATAAAAATATACACTGCCAGAAATTCAGATTTGTTTAATTAACTAATTAAATATTTAATTAAATACCCATAGATTTTATCGAGTTA
>JAKKZN010000012.1:410014-423598 GCA_033441825.1 Pangasius elongatus
GAATGATCATCTCTTTATTAGTGGGCAAACCAACAAAATCAGCAAGGGATCAAATACTTTTTACTCTCACTGTAGATTTTAGCACAATTATTTGTTTTCATTCGATGCTTTGCTGCAAAGAAAACATTTCCACGGTGTGAAGGAAAATCTGACCTAGCGCACATCTGCTACGCTTCCAGAGAGACTTTAACTTCATGCATCATTTTATCTGTAAATAATTCACTCCTCCAGATCAGCCGTGTCTCTGATTAAGGCGCGGCTCCTCCCACGTCCTCCATGTAGACCATTTTTTTGTCCGTGAACTTTAAAGGGACGATATTAATTAATTAATTGTGTCCTATTTATGTATTTAATATAGTCCTTAAATGACGTTCCTGTGTGTGTGTGTGTGTGTGTGTGTGTGTGTGTGTGTGTGTGATTAGCGCACAGGTTAATGAAGTCGTGTGTTTCTTCTTCCTCTGCATTTCCACAGATGAAAAACTGGAAGAGACGATACTTCATGCTGGACGACAACACCATCAGTTATTTTAAGTCTGACCTGGTGAGAGAGTTTTCATTTCTCTCTCTCTCTCTCTCTCTCTCTCTCTCTCTCTCTCTCTCTCTGTGTGTGTGTCTGAAACACACACTTTCCCCTGGACTGAACTAACAGACATCTACACGTGTTACTGGAGCTGATCTGAAGCTGTGTGCGTGCTGCCACCTGTGTGTGTGTGTGTGTGTGTGTGTGTGTGTGTGTGTGTGTGTGTGTGTGTGGTTTTAGTCAGTCTCCTGTTCCAGCATGTTAGAGTATGTGTTGTGAATTCCATTCCCCCTGGTGTGTGTGTGTGTGTGTGTGTTACACGCCAGAGCTTGTGGGTGCTGTTTTTTCATGTTATTGTGTTAGAAATGTACTTTAAACAGATAAAATTGACGTTTTTGCTGTTAATGTACACACACTACCTGATCATGACAAGACGCAAACATTTTGCAAATTTATTATAAAAAAAAACTCAGAATCTGAAATCTCTCATGTGGGTAAGAAAACAGACCTATGACTGAACACACACCAGACTGAGCTCAGGTCCACCCCGTTTGCTCTGATTATCCTGAGACGTCTGTAGAACTCGTCTGGAGTCCACAGGGCGAATTCTGCTGCCTGGACCATGAAAATCACACACGGCTGTGTCACTGTGCAGCTCGGGTCGTGTTTGAGACCTGGCTCTAGCTGAGGGAATAAAATCTTTTCTAACGCTGCGAGTGTCCTCAGGAGCACAGCAGGCTGGAGGCACCAGGTCTCTAACCTCAGTAACCTCAGTAACCTCAGTCACCGGGCTCGAAGGGATTGAGATATGACACACACAATGTCGTATTAAACCTTTCCTCACATCACTTCCTGTTTCCTCTTTGCTTTTGGTGTTGTTTTGTTTTTAGGAGAGAGAGCCTCTCCGTGTTATTCCCCTGAAAGAGGTTACTAAAGTCCAGGAGTGTAAGCAAAGGTCAGTGTCAGGTGTGTGTGTGAGAGTGCGAGAGTGTGTGTGAGAGTGCGAGAGTGTGTGTGAGAGTGCGAGAGTGTGTGTGAGAGTGCGAGAGTGTGTGTGAGTGCGCGAGAGTGTGTGTGAGAGTGCGAGGGAGTGTGTGAGAGGGAGGGAGTGTGTGAGGTGAGAGTGTGTGTGTGTGTGGGAGGGAGGGAGTGTGTGTGAGAGTGGGGGGGGGGTGTATATGAGCATTTGTTTTGGGAAGCTAATGTCAGGTGTTTCTCTCTCTCTCTCTCTCTGTCTCTCTCTGTCTCTGTCTCTCTCTCTGCCTCTCTTTCTGTGTCTCTCTCTTTTTCTCTGTGTCTCTCTCTCTGTCTCTCTCTATCTCTGTCTCTCTCTCTGCCTCTCTTTCTGTCTCTCTCTTTTTCTCTGTGTCTCTCTCTTTTTCTCTCTGTCTCTCTCTGTGTCTCTCTTTTTCTCTCTGTCTCTGTCTCTCTCTCTGTCTATCTCTCTGTGTCTCTCTCTCTTTTTCTCTGTCTCTCTCTCTCTCTCTGTGTCTCTCTGTGTCTCTCTCTGTATCTCTCCCTCTCTCCCTCTCCCTCTCTCTCTCTCTCTCTCTCTCTCTGTGTCTCTCTCTGTCTCTGTGTCCCTCTCTCTCTCTGTCTCTCTCTCTGTCTCTCTCTCTGTGTCTCTCTCTGTCTCTGTGTCTCTCTCTCTCTCTCTCTCTCTCTCTCTCTCTCTCTCTCTCTCTCTCTCTGGTTTTCAGTGATTTGCTGATGAGGGATAACCTCTTTGAGCTCGTCACTACCTCAAGAACGTTTTATATTCAGGTGAGGATGTTTGTTTTGAGCTCTAATCACACAATCACCACCTAAACCTTTTTCTTATGAGGAAATTCAGCTTAAGAGGATGTTGCTCTCTCTCTCTCTCTCTCTCTCTCTCTCTCTCTCTCTCTCTCCCCCCCCTCTCCCTCTCCCCTTCCCTCTTGTGTTTCTTCTCCTTCTTCAGACGGACAGTCCAGAAGAGATGCACAACTGGATCAAGGCCATTTCCGGAGCGATCGTAGCCCAGCGAGGCCCCGGCCGCTCCGCTGCTTCAGTACGTTCCTACACACACCTCGCTCGCTTCCACCCCACACACACAGCATCTCCGACCGTCGCCATTCGTAGCGCTGAAATCGACAGAAATCGAACAGTTAGCTCTTCCTACCTGAGTTGTGAATAAATTACTCGAATTCGTCAGTCAGAGCTGAGGATCGACTCATTTTCGAGAGTTAAAGGAACGCAGAACAGCAGGCAAACATACTGACGTTGCTAACGACGATTAACTGCCAAGAGACATCAGTTAGCATGTGCCTAATGCTAACCTAGCGCCTGTATTGTGCGCGGCATTAGCGTCCGCAGGGCCTGGTTTATACTTCTGAACGCGTGTGTCCATGTTAGAGATGAAAAACGAAACGGAAGTTAAAAGAGGTAAAGCACAGGATGTAGTGCCGCTCGGACTTCCTACTTACTGAGTCACTTTCACAAATGAATGTATGATCAGGTGTTGATTAATTCTCTGTAACGGCAGCTCTGACAGTAGGGCAGGTTTAGATTAATGCGCTTGATCCTTCTAATACGTTACCGTTTCCATAGTAACGGCTCGTTCGCAGGAACGTGTACAGCGGGCGCTCCACCTACGCCGCCATGCAGGAATGCTCGTCAGTCATGCTGAATCGGGATTTATCGTTTTAATTACGTTCAGATAAGCATGCGGACTCAGCACGTGTCGCGACGCACGTACGTGAACGTGCTTCAACACGGAGGTATAAACCAGCCCCAACAGTTCCTCACGTGTCGTCACGTCACCAGCACAGCACAGTGATGGAGTGTTTTAACAGCAGCCAGTGTTCAACAGGATGCTGAATGTTACTCATTCCGTGAGTGACGAGTAGCGAAAAACTCGTACGTGATGCGTCCCTGGAATCAACCAAACCTTTCATAAACAGCGGCCATACATCTGAATAATTGATGCTTTAGCCCCTCTCTCTCTCTCTCTCTCTCTCTCTCTCTCTCTCTCTCTCTCTCTCTCTCTCTCTCTCTCTCTCTCTCTCTCTCCTTATTCTCCTAATCAAGCTGTGCGCTGTGTTGTTGCAGATGCGTCAGGCCAGAAGGTTCTCAAACCCTTGTATTCCGAGGTATACGTCCCGCAGTGGCGAACGCAGCACGTACGTGTTGAGCTCGCAGCCCGTCCTCCCCCGGCCTTCCCTTCCTCTGTTTGTTTGCATCCCAGCTCAGAGTGTAACGCAGCAGAGCTTCCATAGATTGATTAGATTTTTTTTATTAGTTTTGTTTTCCACTTCCCTGCTTTTTTTTTTTTTTTTAACCCACAAAATACATCAAAAGCAAACAAACTGACTAAAATCAGCTCTCATGTCCCACCTGAATGACCTCTTCTCCATGACGCCGCATCCCGCGCCGCGCCGCGAGCGCGCCACTCTCTTACACTGCCGCTTTCATTCATCCATCTCTCCATCAGCCCATCCAGCTCATTTCTTCACCCGCATTTCTTCAGCACAGCTCATGTTGAAAAAGAACAGTAATAGTCATTCGCTCTTGGATTAAAGGTGGATTTTGGAAGAACGCGCAATCGGGCTTGTGTTCATTGCATTCATGTGGTTTTCGTTTCGAAATGAATGGTTTTTGTTCAGATGTTCAGACTCATCGGGCTTCAAAACAAAACGTTTCATTCACACTCTGCTACAGGCAGCGATTAAGGGGGCCAAGCACTTTCCGTCCGCACCCCTTGGTGATGGAGGAAGGTAAGAGTTGATCATCAGCACTTGCTCGCAAGGAGCTGTACTACATGTGAAGGCAGAACGCCAAGGTGTTGCTGAGATTACCTCACTTCCTGTTTTCAGTGGCACTCCCAAGTCAAATCTTTCTTAAGTTGAGGTCATGTTACTAAATATACGTGAGAAGTTCAGTTATTAAAAAAAACATCGGTTTTACATGGCCTTGTGCCTTGTATGTCTAAAGGAATATTTATCCCTTTACATATACATTCATAAGGCATAACACACAGTATCATATGTCTTAGATGCATTAGGAATCATTAGCGTGATGCGTTGTAAGTAGTGTGTGTTTGTAACACGTTATAACGCTAATAGCAGAGAAACGTTTCAGTCTGAATAGTTTATTATTCGTTCTTTATCGTTGTGTGTTTGTAACTGCCCGTGGTATTTTCTAACGAAATGACTTGGTTCTATTTTCCAAAATATAAATAAACTAGTAGCCTAATTTAAAATATCGTGACCCTGACCAGGCAGAGACTAAGGATGAAGGAATGAGCGCTGTACATGCGTCATGCAGTACCGCTGAGTTTCCCTCACATTAGACATGTTACATACGCTACTTTTATAATGCTTTATATATTAACAATTCATAACACACAATAGACATGGCTCTAAAGTGCAGTGGATTGTCATAAATGAATGAATTTATAGATCACATACAAGTCGTTATAGGTCCAGCCGTCATAGAAAGCTGCTCAGGGTTGGGGTTTTTTTTGTTTTTTTCTTTCTCTATTCCAGAAATGAAAGGGAAGTTATTCTTCTCATGTAATTAAAGAAATAGACAGATTTAAAAAAAAAAAAAAAGTCTTGTTCCTCGTACACTGTTTACATTTGGTTAAAAGTGCCTGAATATATCATTTAATTTCATTTTCTAGGAGTAAAGTGGAAGCATCTTTATTTATTATATTTGTTTTTTGCGTTTTATTGGTTGGGAATTGCGCTGGTCTTTTAAGCCGTGTCTGCTTTGGCCCAAGGACAGACTAGTGTTTGTTTTGCACTGATGTAGAAAAACGAAATGATCAGCCTTTGACGAATACGAACCTTGTGTGGTCTCTCAGTCATGAGCGCTTGTTGCGCACCCTGTGCTGCGTTGTGTAGTGATTTGCACACACTCATGGGTGTGTGTTAGAATTTGCTAGTCGTTCCTTCTCGGCCTGTAGCCGGGATGTGCACAGGCATGTCTAAGACCACGTCCAAATATCTTTCTTTGAGCGCGTGGATTCCCCAG
Source organism: Pangasius elongatus (assembly GCA_033441825.1). Lineage (NCBI taxonomy): Eukaryota > Metazoa > Chordata > Actinopteri > Siluriformes > Pangasiidae > Pangasius > Pangasius elongatus. Next base: position 415,533 of record JAKKZN010000012.1, read on the forward strand.
CGCTCAGATTTCTGCAGAGTCTGCCTGGTAACATCAAGTGCGTACTCTCACCATCTTGATCCGAAAGCATTCCGTCATTTCTGCTGTGTCAAGTGAGTGTTTAGTAGTGTTTAAAGCTAAGTGTGACCTGCGAAACTGCATGTTCGATCTGCATAAATGTCATGAATCATCTCAGCCAAGCAAGCGAGCCCCCAAGGCTTGAATTCTCATCTTCATTTCTCTCCTCGTGATCCTCAGCTTTTGTCATCATTCATCCCAAGCAACCACTCCTGCTCACGCTGGTTTAGGTTTCAGAACTGTACATGTGATTTGATCATGTCCGGCTCCAGCAATGCTAATGCTAATCCTTTAACATCTGCTGTAACCCTTAAAGGCCTTGTGCTAAATATTTCTTTTTCCTTTAGCTGCATGTGTGGTGTACGCTCATCGCTCACTCCCACCACATGTCTGAAAGGCTGATTTTAGCTAATCTCTCCTCTATTTATCTGTGATCTCTGCTGGTTACCTTTCAGAGAGTAAAATTCCAGGGCTGCAGCCACTACCACTGTTCCTCATGCTGCTAATGATCTGAGTGCTTATTATTATAAGATTTGCTGCATATCACTGTTGTAGTAGCTAAAGCTTCTAATGCCACTGAAGCTGCCACAAGCAAAGCTTCAGCTAGCACTGCTACTACTCTTCCATTCCCAAAGCTTCAACTACCACTGAAGCTGCCACTCCCAAACTTTCTACTGCCACTACCACTGAAGCTGCCACTCCCAAACTTTCTACTGCCACTTGCAAACTTTCTGCTGCCACTACCACTGAAGCTGCCACTTGCAAACTTTCTGCTGCCACTCCCAAAGCTTCTACTGCCACTACCACTGAAGCTGCCACTCCCAAACTTTCTGCTGCCACTCCCAAAGCTTCTACTGCCACTACCACTGAAGCTGCCACTCCCAAACTTTCTGCTGCCACTCCCAAAGCTTCTACTGCCACTACCACTGAAGCTGCCACTCCCAAAGCTTTAACTACCACTAGAGCATCTTTTCCTCAAGTTATGCTGCCACTACCACTGAAGCTGCCACTCCCAAAGCTTCTACTGCCTCTAGCACAACAGTTGCCACTTCCAGCGGTTCTACTGCTTCTCCCACTGAAGCTGCCTCTCCTTAAGCTTCTGCTGCCAGTACCACTGTAGCTGCCATACCTAAAGCTTTAACTAGCACCGAAGCTGCCACTCTTTAAAGCTCCAGCTAGTACTAAAGGCCTGTTAAGCTTCTGCTGCCACTCCTAAAGCTTCTGCTGCTATTACCACTGAAGCTAGCCTCTACTACCATGCCTGAGCGCACTATAGAAATGGTACTGTGTTTTCTGACTGACTGGATTTATTTTTATTTTTTTTGTGAATTAACTAACGTTCTGCTCTCACCTTTCTACAGGAACGCCGGGAATCCCCCTCCAGCTTTTACTGCAGTGAACAAGGCCCCCCAGTCCCTCGCTCACCCATCTCCACCGAACTCCACTTCCCAGAATGCCACTTCCCCGCGGGCCATCAGCATGGCGTGGGACGAGCCGGACCTCAGCGGCCTCCTGCGGGGAAGCCCACGCAGCCGACTGTCGCTCCAGGAGGCTCCCCGCCTTTTTTTCAAGTAAGCAGTAGCGACACAATATCGCCCTGGGAACGGAGGAGCAGCACAGAGATTTGCCCACCTGCTGTTAATGACTCTGACGATCTGCAGATCACAGAGGTGTAAAGACCTACGGTGGAAAAACAGCAACTAAAATCATCATGGACACGCCCACGTTGAGACGGGACACGGCACAGACTGATCAGTATTGCCACAATCACCACAGGTCTGGATGTGCAGTACAAAGTGGACAAAGTAAAGCAATCAGAACTGCGATAGGCTAGAGAGGACCTAGCACAACATGGTGGATTTGCCCCTAAGGGTTATGGGATTCCGTTACGAGTTCCCCTTTCGAGAGCGGATCGATAAGCCTCCACTTGAAGACAGCGGCAGACCGCCAGTTTGCTAGCGATTGAACTGACAGTTGGGAACTTTTGGTTTTCCTTTTGAGCACAAACTCATTACCAGTCCGAATTACACCTTTTCAGAGCTGAAGAATTAGACGTAACCTGATGAATTTGGAACTAATTAAATGATTTTTTTTTCTTTTCTCCCGTCTTTACCTACTTAATCATGGGGTACAATTTGGTTTTCTCATGTCATGATGTTTTATCCTTCCGAAATCAGTATATTGAACTTCCTTCTGTAGAACTGAATGGAGCACTAGTTTGTGCTTTGCTTAAATCATTTTATCCTGTGTTTTTTTTTTTTTTTTTTTAAATGTTTTAGAAAGTTCTGTGAGGGCTTCATTTTTGAGAGAACCAAAGCTTAACAAGATAATACCACTACCTGTAAGATAAGATTATTTTGGAGAAGGCATAATCGTTATTATATTTGAAGATCTATATGCACACACACACACACACACACACACACACACACACACACACACACACACACACACACTGACTTTAAATATAGAGTTTATTCTAGAGCAGAACTTGTCAGAAAATCAAAAGGCAAACACATATTTGTTGTCACGTTTTGTTGGTGGTTGACCAAAAGCACCGAAGTCTGTTGGATACACATCTGCTTCCAGTACACACAGTCGTGCGATATGCGTGTTCAGGGTGCTGCGAAACGTCATCATTGTGAAAATGTAAAGTTCTGAGAATACGGACTTTCCACGGTGGTTATTAGAGATATTTTCTTAAAAGAATCTCCGACCTGCCAACCTTCAGATATGTTGCTAGGAGTTATCACACACAAAAAAAAAAAAAGCGGCTGAGATGATGAGCCAATCGACAAATGAATTTGGAATGACTGACTGTTGCGTGGGTGTTTTGAACTCTCCGATATTAACTGACGTAACCCCCTGGAAGCCCCGCCCCCTTCTGTCATCTCACATTAGTAAACCGTTCGGCCAGTGCTCTCGTCTCTACGCGATTTTCCCGGTGGAAAGATGCACTTTGTTTTGAGTTCGTTAAGGTGAAATAAAATCTATTGGTGTGTTTGACTCCGCTAACATTAGACACAAATAATTAACATTAGTTAAATACGGTAACCACCACAGGGGCACAAAAAGCACCTGGTGGTTACCGCAGAATCCAGTTTCTAGCTTAGACAAGTGATTTGTTAAAGTACGGGGGTTGGCAGGTCTGGAAAGTCAAGAATTGTTGGAGAGCAAACTGTAAGAAGCACTTTTTCCTTGTGTTGATGATGACATCATGCTAAACACAGTGCTCCTGATGTTAATAAATGATGGACTACTTACCCTAAAAGGTTATGCTAACAATGAAAAGCTACTATATTCTGCTTAGCATATTGTGAATGAAACCACACTAACTCCACACTAATGTTAGTCATTGTTTTGATGGCGTATTCATTTAATAACCTCTCCAACTTGCCCAGTACCAACATTCTAACTTCTTTGTTGTTCTGTGAGGATTATTCTTGTAAAACATTTTTACCTGATGTTGTATCGTGGAAAGGCGAGTCATGGGACGGCACGTCTGTCACTCTGCGTCGTGGTCATGTGTCAACTTGTTCACCCATAAACTGCATTGCACAAGTCCGCTGTTACAAGCCGTCCTAAGTGCCTGCATACTTTCCTTATGACAAGCTAATTTTGATTTCTCGAGTTGTGTACCTGACATTTGTAAATCGTGTGTGTTTATTTATTATGTGAAAGAGTTTGAAAATTAAAACTGACCAATTTTAAGTGCTGTAGTGAGATTTTTTTGTTTGTTTGTTTTCCTCTACTATTTTTATAAGACAATTTCTTTAAGCACTGAAGCTGCCACTACTCCCAAAGCTTCTACTGCCACTACCACTGAAGCTGCCACCCGTAAAGTATCCACTGACACTGAAGCTGCCACCCGTAAAGTATCCAATGACACTGAAGATGCCACCCGTAAAGTATTCACTGATACTGAAGCTGCCACTCGTAAAGTATCCACTGACACTGAAGCTGCCACTCGTAAAGTATCCAATGACACTGAAGATGCCACTCGTAAAGTATCCAATGACACTGAAGCTGCCACCCGTAAAGTATCCACAACCAGTGCAGATGCCACCCGTAAAGTATCCACTGACACTGAAGATGCTACTCGTAAAGTATCCAATGACACTGAAGATGCCACTCGTAAAGTATCCAATGACACTGAAGATGCCACCCGTAAAGTATCCAATGACACTGAAGATGCCACCCGTAAAGTATCCAATGACACTGAAGATGCCACCCGTAAAGTATCCAATGGCACTGAAGATGCCACCCGTAAAGTATCCAATGGCACTGAAGCTGCCACCCGTAAAGTATCTACAGACACTGAAGCTGCCACCCGTAAAGTATCTACAACCACTGAAGCTGCCACCCGTAAAGTATCCACAGACACTGAAGATGCCACCCGTAAAGTATCTACAACCCCTGAAGCTGCCACCCGTAAAGTATCTACAACCACTGAAGCTGCCACCCGTAAAGTATCCAGTGACACTGAAGATGCCACCCGTAAAGTATCCACAGACACTGAAGATGCCACCCGTAAAGTATCTACAACCACTGAAGCTGCCACCCGTAAAGTATCCAGTGACACTGAAGCTGCCACCCGTAAAGTATCTACAACCACTGAAGCTGCCACCCGTAAAGTATCCAGTGACACTGAAGCTGCCACCCGTAAAGTATCTACAACCAATGAAGCTGCCACCCGTAAAGCTTCTACTCTAAAGTGTCTCCTGCCACTATTAGTATTTTTGGTAGACAAGAAATATAATAACGAAACCTGAAAACAAATTTCATACCTCAGCACAGTTTCAGCCTTCCAGAGCATGAAACTGAACAGCACCTTCAGTAAACTCGAGTGATTTCTCAGAACGTGTTTTAGCTTGGTCTTAGTTTAAAAAAAAAACATTAAAGCTGACCTGCATCTACATTGTGCCCATTTTGTGTTTACTGTATTTGGAATTGAAGTATGAAGCCTGACCTCATGGGTAATTTTACTTTTAAAGCATGTTATGATATTATGCATGTTTGCACATGCTGCCCTCTGCTGATCATCGGTCCTGTTTACCAGTACACACACCCTATGGACAAGACTCGAGTACCCCTCGCTGCAGAACCAACTGCAGTCCTGGCCAGAGTTGAACCAAGAGCTGGACAAGTGTGTTTGCTTGTTCCATGCTGTACAGTGTCTTGTGGGTCAAGGGTTCGGCTTATAGGAGAAGCTGAACCTGATCTAGCTCCACCCCTGGACTTGGGGCTCTGCAGTGAGGACTATCTCTCAAGACCAGGGAACTTGTTTTTCATAAGTGAGCCATGTTCCTGGCCTCATAAGTGAGCCATGTTCCTGGCCACACTGGCTTGTGGTTGAACAACTTCAACTGCTGAACTTCAAATAAGTTCCACTCCAAAGCCAGTCTGCATGGATTTTGGGCAAAAGAGACCACAAAGGCTTCACATATCCTGCAGCGCTGTGACCTATGATCAGCTCTTCGTGACGCTCAGTGTCAAGTCTGAAGACTCCTCAAACAGAAGCTGAGATTTTTAAGGCTGAGATTAATCTTGAACGAGCCCGATGTGCATCAGTGATCACTGAGTAGTTACAGATCAGCGGTAGTTCCTGCTATACTGCTAATATGGATCACTACGAGCTTTTTAAAATCGCTAACAGTGTGTGACGGTAAAGGAGGACGACGTGATGACAGAAAAATCAGCAGCATTTTAACGGTGCTAAAATGTAAAAATGTTTTAATCAACCAAAATGTAATTGTGCATCCCATTTTTATCCTATCGTTTTATAAAAACCAGAGAGCAGTCTGAGGAACTTCCAGCTCAACTCTGTTCACGCTGAAGTGACCTACCGTGGTGTGTTTTTTTTTTTTTTTTACATTGTATGGTGGAAGTAGTAGATACAGCTTTTCCCATTATCTTTCCAAAATGAAAAAATGAATGAATAAATACACAGATTGTAATCGGCAGCTGATCAGCAGGCGTCCTTGTAAGATACCTGAGTCACCACACTGGTTCTTCTCGGTTTGGAGGAGGAGAGGCTTTACTGACGTTATCACAGAGAATATCATGCATCAACCCTGCGGAAGAACCTCATTTCCACCCCCTGTACTCACGACCTTAGTCTTTCAGTCACAGCTCGTAACCATAGGTGATGACAGGAATGTAGAGTGTCCTACTGAACAAAGTCTGAAAAATGAGCTTCTGCTTCCCCAACTACAATACTGCTGCTGCTTTGATACGTTTGTCAATCTCTCACTCTCTTTTTATTCACCACTCGTTAATAAGATCCTAACATGCTTAAACCTCTCCACCAGGGGTAAGGTCTGTCCTCTCGCCTGAACTTGGAGGTGTTGATGTTCATCTACGCTCAGCAACGATGTGCGCTGGTTCAGTTTGTGCCAAAAAAAAAATAAAAAATCATTGTCATCTGCAAACAACAGGAATGTTACTTCTTATTTTACTTGATCTTGACAGTTTCTCTGAAACTAAACGTTCGTGCAGTGTGATGCTGCCATCACCGTGCTTCATCGCAGGTATATAATACACCAGAGGGGTAGTCCTTGCAGCAAGCTAATAATATCCTATAAAATATCTCGAACGCCTGTAATCATTCATAACATGGAAGACTAATGCTAGGATTTCAAACCTAAGTGCATAAATAATACAAATAAATTGAAAATAAGTATAAGATACTAAGGTCTCATCCTGGATATTATCTAAAGAGGAAGGTTGTTAGGCTTTCGTTAGGGAAAGTCAACAATACGCAACTGAGGGGAGTTCACAAAAAAATCCAAAAGCAGAGGCCAAAGGATCATCACAGCAAACAAGTCCATATAGAGTTTGATCTATGATAGATACAGAGACAAGTCTTATTGGTGAGTCAAATGATATGATTCACTGAAAAGATTCAGAAACTCAACACTAGTAATAAATAAATTACTCGAGCACTAGCACTGGTTAACTGTTTGGGCCTGGTTAACTATGTTCAAGTGCAGATGATATGATCCATCCTGACGATGTCCCGGATCCTGCGTCTGTCTCTCCTGGAGCTTTGGTGCATCCTGCTGGTGGATGGTAGTATGACAGTTCCACCACTGACAAGCCAGCAGGCTCAAGCAGAGTTAATTGTTTAATTAACTCCATATGGGTCTGGATTTGAGTTGTTCTCTTAGAGCAGTCCTTTGATTCCTGGAAGAGTTGCAGGGTGGGTTTGTGGGTTTAAGATGCATAAGCTCTGCCAGAGAACAGCTGCTTCCCAAGCTATTTCACCACAGGGGCATCTCAGCACCTTACACAACAAACATCATGTCAGAACTTTGCTTGAGAACAACAGAAACAGTTCCCTTCTTCAGTGAAGTGAATTTTACATTTACAGCATTCAGCAGACGTCCTTAGAGTCTCCATTATAAACATATCTTCATGCTAGTACCAATAGATCAGGGACTAAGAGTACTATCAAGCTAAAACCCTGTTGGGAGGCACAGTGGGTAGCAGTCACCTCACAGCTCCAGGGTTCCTGGTTTAATCCTGAGCTTGTGTTACTTTCTGCGTCTGTGGAGTTTAATGTGTTTTCACCAAGTTTGTGTGGGTTTGCTCAGGGTTCTCCAGTTTTCTCCAAAAAACATGCCAGTAGGTGGATTGCTGACTCTAAATTAACTCTAGGTGTGTGCAAACGCGTCCCATCCAGAGTGTGTCCCCTACCTTGTGTCCAGAATTCCCGGGATAGGATACGGATCTACCAGGACCCTGACCAGAATAAAGTGCTTAGTGAAGATGAATGAAGGGATAAAACTCTGTTAGGGAGGAGTTGACGAGTGTGATGAGTACAAGTGCTCATGTGAGTGTTTAGGTAGTCTAGATTTGAAGACAGCCCGTGACCCGGGCAGTCAGGGGAAGTTCCTTTTATCTCCAGGGATTGTGGGTCAGGTCAAGCCGTGCTAGAGGCACAAGGGGAACCTTAATCAATCCACAGAATTCAGAGAAAGCAAGGCAGACCTAAAGCCAGAAAGCTT
>JAKKZN010000012.1:435280-446362 GCA_033441825.1 Pangasius elongatus
CAGAGTGAAATCCATCACATTTATCTCTCTGTAGTGGATCATTTTTATCCCACAAAACGTGAGCGCGTGCCCAGACCTGCTCCGAGTCCACACACAGATGCAGAGTATTTATATTTATGAAGGCAAAAAGGTTTCATAAACGAGATTCCAGTCTAACGAATGAACGACACAAAGAGTAGTGAGACTTTCTGCTTGCATCCTTTTCCATGTCTCAGTCATCCGAGACACTTAAGGAGAAGTAACTGGAATTTATGAGCGCCCACGTATCAGGAATGGAAAATAGCTAAGCGTTAGCGGCTCGCTAGCATCATGGCACATATGTTGTGGTTAGCACGCAGACGCTTTGCCCATCTGTGTTTGATTAATCGTTATCGTGTTGTCCAGACTGTACCAATGCCGTGCTTTAAGTGAAATGGCAAAAACATAAAAGGTTAGGCTGCAGTTAATCACGGGGATTTAGTATGTCATACATATTTCCAGACTGGGAAAAACAAAGCAAAACAAAGAACCGGAAAGTGCCGTGCAGAAGAAGAGAAAATATTACAGATGTGTTTTTTTTTCTTTTGAAACTCCGGTTTCATAAGGCGTGTGTTTCATAAAGTGTTATGTATCCGCTGGTTATGGATGGATGTCAGCCAAAAAATCTTTTCTTGGACTTTATTGTCAGGGCAAGTAAAGTTTATTTGGAAAGACTTCGCTTATTAAATGAACAGCCTCAGGGACCATAAAAACAGAAAAGTATTATTTGGAGGTGAACAAGATAGAGGCGTAATCTCGTTTGTGTCTGTTGACGTTACCTGTTATCTTCAACGTGAAAGAACATCGTGTTTGGGTGAGATGAAGTCTGATTGTCAGGGAATGGAGACCTGACTTTTGTTTCCAAAGCAATTTGTCAACAGTTCTAGTTTTTATCTTATTAACGAAAGACGTGCCATACTTTTTATCGTGAAGTTCGTTCCTGTTGTCACTTGCGTTATAGCAGCTACAAATTCACCAGCCTCAATTTATTCTCTCTCTCTCTTGAAGTTAATAAGACAAAAAAAACGCAGATTGTCATGTTACCGAGAAATCGCAAAAAGAAGCGTAAACTCCTCTGAGATGTTACAGCTTTAGCTCTGACGCTGGAGACTCCTTCCGTGAAGAAATGTTAAATAAACATTTATTCTCCTTACAGAAAACTTCATCGTATCAATGATTACACACTTTACACACGCTGTTACTATAGAAACGATAACGTATAAGAACGAGCGCGTTAATATAGACCTGCGCTGCTGTCAGAGCCGCTGTTACAGAGAATTAATCGACACCTGACGACCAATCAGAGCACAGGATTCAGCAGGTATAGATTCTCTGTGTGTAGTGATGTCCTGTTCACAGTGAAATATTGTGCCTTTTCTGCTGGTTTCCCAGGTCACGACGGGAATCCTGACAGCCTGCGGCACAGATACAACTTCATCGCCGACGTGGTGGAGAAAATCGCACCTGCTGTGGTCCATATCGAGCTCTACCGCAAGTACGCCTTCCGACTCCTACGCCTCTGTGCCTCAGCTACGCAGAGCAGCAGCCACTCACTGCACTGTTATCGTTTGTGTACTAACAAGAACATCTGGATCTTCACAGCTGCTTCAGTGGCGTTTGCTCTGCTCGTGTCTGAGCGCCATTCATGCTTGTGTTTGTATTAAATGATGTGGTACAGTATTTTCGGTATAATCCATATTTAACGATCGCCTTCAGGGGATTTTGGATTTCGGGCCGGCATTCTGATATCCGATACCTCCAGTTTACTGTCCGTGTGCTGCTCAGAGTAGAAAGGCGAGATCAGAGCTGCACTTCAGTGCAGGGACGTGTTTTCTGCAAGTCATTCACCAGAGGAAGTTCCTCGCTCTCCGCTCCAGCAGGAAGGCTTTAAACCGGGAATGTTGGCCTTGAAAACAGTTTTCTTTTCTTTTTTTTTTTAGGGGAACGCTGATGCTTAAGCTGCTCCCAAATGTCCATTTAACTCACTAAGAGCTACTCTCGCTCAATACTACAAGGGATAAAACACTTGGGGACGTGCTGTAGTAGGAAAATAATCAAGGCCAGTGTGGTGCGATGAAGCAGAGTAACTGTCACCACTTCAGAATGATTGATTTCCCAATAAGAGCAAGTGTTTTATTCCTTTTTATTTATTAAAGATCATCGTTTATAGTTCCACTTAATGTTAAACAGGTCAGTTCCTGTTGTCGCTTACGTTACAGCAGCTATAAACAGTCGTTCCCTCACCAGCCGCTCTTTATTTAGTTAATTAGACCAAAAAAAAGCTGCTTGTCACCGAGAAAATGCAAAGAAGCGTAAACTCTTCTGTCCTGAAGATGTCAATACAGCTTTTAGCACTGACACTGGAGACTCCTTCCATAAAATAAACATAAGCATCAACATCTCTTCACAAAATGATCAATGGTTATGCACGTCCTTTATCTGTTTATCATCAGCTGAGCGTCTGCCGTGCACGTCCCCGTGAACGAGCCGTTACTATAGAAACGATAACGTAGTAATATAAACCTGCGCCACTGTCAGAGCTGCTGTTACAGAAAATTAATCTTCTGACCAATCAGGATCCAGAATTGAGATGCTCTCAGTCTCCCAGGTGACCTTTGGTGACCTTCAGCATGTAAAATGTGTTCTATGTTTTCTGAGTAAAGCAACTATTTGGCTCTTAGTAATGCTGGTCTCCGTTTGCTGTTGAGGAAGTTTTGCTCCTCTTGCAGGATGGTATTCACGAAGCGGGAGATGGCAGTGGCTAGCGGCTCGGGCTTCATCGTGTCCGAAGACGGTCTGATCGTCACCAACGCTCACGTGGTGGCCAACAAACACCGAGTCAAGGTGGAGCTAAAGTCAGGAGCCACGTATGACGCTAAAATCAAAGACGTGGACGAGAAAGCCGACATCGCTCTCATCAAGATCGACACGCCTGTGAGTGCGGCACGCTTGCTCCGATGTCTGTGTGATGCTTGGTCTGTTTTGTCAGGAGCAGGTTTAGCAAAGTATATATATATATATATATATGTATGTATACGCCCCCGTGAGTGCGCTGTTACTATAGAAACCGTGACGTACTACAACGAGCGCATTAATATAAACCTGTGATTTCTAGCTGCCCTAATTTACCGTCTGACCAATCAGAATGCTGTGGTGTGTGGGGTTGAGAAACATGCAGAAGGGGAATGTATTTCAGTTCCACAATATAAAGGGTTGTCCCAGACTGACACACACACACACACACACACACACACACACACACGCACGCACATCACGACTGTGGAGTTTGATCTGTTTTAAGATTTGTCTGTGGTATTTTTCCCTTTTTTGTCCTCCTCAGAATGTAAGCGCTGGGGAATGCTTTGCTTGGCCATGCGTAACCCTGAGATTTCTGATAACTGTATGGAAGATTAAAAATAGTTCCGTGCCCGAATATGTTTCCTCTCTTTCGTTCAAAAATGATTCCAGTTCTTCTACACAATTTACACCACGTCTCCTAAACGTCTCCTAAACGTCTCCTGCGTGAGCTAGACTTGAGTTCCGCTGACTTCTGAGGGGTTGGCGAACGCCCGTGCCATGTTTCTGTGCTTAGTCACTGCTGCCCTTTGAATAATTGATGTTGTACTCCCATCTCATATTCTCCTCGGCTGGCAAGTTTTCTGCAGCACAAGCTCAATCATCTTTATCGATGGCTTCGTTTTTCCTAGCCCGGAGCGTTGTTGAATGAACGCCGCACCGCAGATGAGCAGGAGCGCTGACTGGGCTGCTTTCCATGGCCGCGGATTATCACGAACTTTTTCCAAACTCGTTAAGGATTGTACTTAAAAGCATCCGCCGTCTCGTTATTGCGCTGGACACGAACAAATTGATTCGTAAACCGTTCACAGAACTGATCAGCTTCAAATCGTGTAACTGTTGAGTTACTGTGATATGCAGATTACGCTGTCAGGTTTAATTTAAAAAAAATAAATAAATTTAATGAGCAAAAATCAGCAAGTTTTATATATCTGGCAGGAAGTTTTATTTCAGTTTGGCCACAAAAACATTTACACACACCAGTAGTAAAATGATAAATGAGGCTCTTTGTCAAGGCCCACAGATTTTAATCTGGCCTTCTAGTTCATAGTAAATTGTAGTGAAGTGCGTAATCATGGTGCAGCTTCTCTCCAGGAGCACGGAGAGCCTTTGCAGCCTGCAGAGCTGCTGAACTCTCTGACCGTGTCGCCTGACACCGGACCACAAAGCAGCCCCGAGAGCAGGGGTACGCAAACTCCTCTTGGAAAGGCAGACAGAATGCGGGCGTGCTGAGACACGTTCGGTCTGAGCTCGGTCTGTTTTTTTCATAGCGTGCTAAGAATGAGTCTCAGCAGGCCCCCCGCTCCAGTTCAGAAAGCTGATGAGACATGCAGCGTAGTTTCCATCCACGTGCTTTTTATGCCAACTTTAAATCGGTGTGTCAGGAAATCGGCGTGCAGAGTTGGAAACGACACACGGGTCGAGGTGGAAGATCTGCTGTAGGCCCTGTCAACCTTTCCGCACTTCATCGCTCAAAAATACACCAAAAGAGCCTTCTTTATTCCCCTGCAACACAGCAGACGAGCCACTCGGCATATCAATCGGGAATTACTGTCTGATATCAGCTGACCCCCTGGAAGCCCCGCCCCTTCCCATTAGTTTCCGGGTTGAGAAGTATACACTTAACATCAGTTACATATATTAGGGATGCCAGTGAAAAACTCTGGCCAAAAATAATCAAAAAAACAGCCAAAGATTTGGACTGAAGGGAAAAAAAAGATTAAATACACCTACAACCAAGTGTCAAATCTAACACTTTACTAATAACTTTAATGGTCATGATCATTATAAAGCCCTCCTGCACCGGTCTGCACAGCATGGTCCAGCCTGTCACAGCAGAAGCTGGAACAGTGGAGTGTGTGTGTGCGTATATTCAGGGTTTTACGGTAAACACCAGGCACTTGAGAGGGAAAAATCTGCAGCGTGTCTGTTTTAGTTAAATAAGACACTTTACATGCACGCTTTCTTCTTAATTGCTGTACGTAGCATCTTTGTTCTAGAATAGGAAGGAATGAAAGCGTGCACGTAAACACACGCTGACCTTCATTCTAAGCCGTAATCCGTAGATTACCTGATTATAGTATCAGGTGCATTTCCAATGTCAAAGCCTTCTTTTTCAGCTGAAAGGAATGCTAGAGAGGTCAGAATTTTGCACTCTTCTACCGAGAGTATGTGACTGATCTGCACCATTGCCTCCGTTCTGCCAGGACACGAGCGAATTCCTGCGAGACTGACTCACCGCCGTGCACATCGAGGATTCTCCAGCACTTAATCATATCCCTTGCTGAGAAGCTGAGCAGATGAATGGAGGCTCGTGTTAGCCATTAGTATTGCGCAGAGAGAGAGAGAGAGAGAGAGAGAGAGAGAGAGAGAGAGAGAGACGTCATGTTTGCATTTGTCATGCATCTGCACGTGTAAACACAAACGTCTGTAATTAAAAAGCACGAAGACGTTAAGGGATTAAGTTATTGAATCATGGTGGGAAGTTAGTGAGACCGTCACAGCTCCGGGGTTCAGTCCTTTCATATGTTCTCGCAGTGTCCGTGTGGGTTTCATGCAGGAACATGGATACGGAATGAACAGATAATGCGTTCTAAACGCAGATACGAATAGGAGGCGCATGATTCGCTGGTGTTTTTTTTTTTTTAGAAAGGTTTTCAGAAAGTTTTCCATGAACACTTGGTGTTGTGTAATGTGTTCACAGCATTCATTCATCCTTAGTACCTGCCTGGTCAGGGTCATGCTGGTTTAAATTAAGCTAGATTTTTGTTTATGTTTTGGGAAACAGAACCAAATAAATTCATTAATTTGAGACCCATTGTGAACTGGATTGATGTAGCTGAGGTCGAGGAACTGTCAGAGCCAGGACTCACGCACCGTGCTGACACTGCTGACATCACTACTGCTGGAGTTTTCCCCCTGTGCATAGTGGTAGGGTTCATATGTAATTTAAAAAAAAAAAAAGCTTCCGGTTTAGGCCACACCCACTTCGGGTTTCAATCCAAGCACTATACAGGTACAGCTAGTGGGATTGCCATACAGCTCTAGTGGATTGGCTATGTTAAATTGCCCCTAGGTGTGGGCGTCCCGTCCAGGTCCCAGATTGTTCCCGGGATAGGCTCCAGATCCACTGTGACCCTGACAAGGATAAAGCGCTTACCAAAGATGAATAAATGAATAAGCTTGTCACAGACTGATTTTTATTTTTTTTTTTTTTTTTAGCAGATCAGCATGTGCTCATGACAAACCCTTGTTGTCCAGTACAAAAGCCCAGTCATCTCTTACAAAGACTCTTTATCTGGAATATCCTTGGACCTCACCAGTCATGTGTAGCCTCTGAATGGAGAATAACATTAGGACCTCCATTCAGATGCCTCTAAATCAACAGCTGATATAGGACAGAAGCGAGACGTCTCAAAAAAGTGGCTTCACCTTCTAACTGCCTTCAAAATCGCACATCAGTATTCAGACCTTCGACGTAGCTACAGACTTACATGCTGTTCAGAAGTTACAGGGAGTAAAGTGTGGTGTGTGTGAGGCGTAAAAACCAATATGTCCTTCTTCACAATGAAAATATCTTTTCGTCCTCTGATTTGTTTGCTGCTAGAGCATTATGGTGTGCTTGTGTGTTGTTTTCCTTTTTAACTCTGAGAGTGCAGAAGTGCTGATCCTGATACAGCCGTCTGCAGTGGTTTGGTGTGATTCGGACACGTGACTGACTGTTTGTAACTCGGTGTCGTGCGAGTCGAGACAGTGAGCTTTTCTATTCCGGTGAGAGGCTGGATCGCTCTTCCACACACTCGTGTTGGTAAATAGTCACAAAGTAAATAGCAACATGTAGGGCTCGAGCTCCTGTTATTCAATGAATATTTCCATGATGAATAGTGAGTAATAAATACACCTAGAAGGCATCCGACCTGTGGTTTTTACTCGTTTGCTGATTGAGCAAGCAGAAGAAGAATGGAGAGTTTTTGGGCTTGGCAGGAAGGTAATCATCACATAGTCAGAGTTTGAGGAGTCTCTGGGCAAATTTGCTCGTTCCTTCTTGTTCACCAGGACAGAGTTTTTTTTGTTTTTTTTTGTGATGCATAGTCAAAGACTTCCTGATAGGAAAAAAAACCCAAAACAAATCTGTTAAAAGCATGACAAGAAAATGAATATAAAAGAAATCCAATCCTACGTCCTGTACTCTAACTGTTGTGTTTATAGATGAAGTGATTGGATCTCTAGTTGTGTGTTTTAGCTCAGCTCTGGTGTAGCCTTGTACGTCTTTCTGATGCGTGCTGGACAGAGTGCTCAGATTACTTTGGCAAAAACAATTCCTGCTTTTTTGTTAGACCAACTGAGAAACCCTTGGGATGGACATTTTCAAACAAAGTACTGCAATGTTGGAAACTTCATCATTTCAGCCTCAGAACTGATTTAGTGTTTTAAACTAGGAAACAAAAAAGGCACCATGCCACGGCTTCTTCTTTTTAACAGGTCTCGATTCCAAAAGATCATCTGGGATTCATTTTAATTTCATTGAGTTCTTGCGCACTGACCCGTACACTACAGCCACATGTTCTGAACCTCTGTAGATGTATGATCTTGCATTGAATCATCGAGATCTGGACCATCGAGGGCTCTGTAAATACGCCAAAGCAAGTAGGAATTTGCATGGAGTAGAAGGCCTCAGAGGGGATGACTGACCGTTATAATCCCTGGTGGAATAAGATGAACACATATTTGCTGTATCATATCATAAGGAGGTCTTGGACAGTTTCTCCACCACCTGTAGTAACAATAACACGCTTGTTACTGTAAATCTTCATAAAGCTCATACTGCACATGTGCAAAACTGTTTACATCTCTCTCTCTCTCTCTTTTTATTTTTTTTTTATTTGGACAAACGTCAATGCCAGATGCACACATTTGATTGTAGTCTTAGGTTTGAGATATTATTTTCTCCTCAAGAACAGTACCAGTTCAAAAGCTTGAGTATCACTGCCTGAAATTGGAAGGTTATGTATGTTCAGTGTTGCCAGATCTCAGCAAAATTTCCAGCCTACATCTAACAGGAACTGAATCTAGCCCAAAACGTTTAGGCATTGGAGATGCATTCTTCTTCTTCTTCTTCTTTTTCCCCATCTCTGCATAGGAAACAAGGTCACCGTGGTGCGCACGCATTTCTGATTTACAGTATCTGTAATACACCTTTTTTTAAATCATCACCTGGTACAAACATTATCCACTCCATAATCCCAATCTTTGCAGTATATTCTACAACGGAAATGGCCTTGTACACTCTAAATGCTCTGTCTGCACTTGTACTCTCACTTGGTTTGCCATAAGCTATGTTTGCCAAAAGATTTTTAATAAGATCTTGGCAGTCGCGGAATATTTTTAAACTAGGGCAAAAAAATGCCATACACAGACTTTCTTTTTCCACTTTATTCCAGAACTTTCCCGCATCACCATAGAGCTCATAGAGCTTGAGATCCTTCACTTGGACACAGGACTGGCCTGGGAATACTTATCCACAAGAATTAATAGGTTAATTTCAGAGGTGTCCAATCTTATCCAGAACAGGTCAGCGTTTTCATTCCAACCAAGCAGAAGCCACACCTGAGTCTACTGAAAGCTAGATCATCTGATTAAAGAGGTGGAATCAGGTGTGGCTCCTGCTTGGTTGGAATGAAAACCTGCACCCACACTGGCCATTTGTAGATAAGATTGGACACCCCTGGTTTATTAGGACTCTGCAGTGGAAATACATTTGGTGGGACAGCTGGTTTCAGCCACAGTGTTACATGTTTGGGGAAGTGGTATCTCAGTGGTTAAGATGTTGGCCTCCTGCTGGGAAGGTTGAGAGTTCAAATCCCAGTACCGCCAAGCTGCCACTGCTGGGCCCTTAACCCTCAACTGCTCAGGTGTATAAATGAGATAATTGCTTCCACAAACAATATGATGTAATTGCGGAGTAAACGGATGTCGCACAGAGGTGTTGCTAGCTGTGTTGTGCACATGGTAGCTGGGTGAACTCTGTGGCTATGTGGCTACGACTCTGATTGGTCGTTACAAACAAGGCGTGCCCAAACCAAGTCATTCCAAATATCGCACAGGTTTCACTAGCATGCTAAACTCACCGTCCTCAACTTTTGATTTATTTAATGGTCTTTTGTAACAATTAATGTCTTATTTCTATTTTACTTTACTTTTATTTAATCTTTGTAACAAAATATCCTTGTCATCATGTTCTATCATTTGTATATGTACTTCCAACAACTCGCCTTGTTTATCCTGTCAGCACTTTGCAGTCTTCTTCCCGTAGTCTTCGTGGAAATTGTGTTTCATTTTCACACAACCCTCACAAACATCATTCCTGCATGACGTGGCCTTTAAGTGAGAACCACTTTATATCTGTACCTTCCATTGGTTCAAATGGCAAGTTGCACATACTGCTTAGCACTAAGTAAAGATCTCACTACAGGACCATCGCTTGCACGATGAAGGGTACACCTGAAGGGTTGAAAGAGAGAGAAAGAGACAGTTCTTCAAAGTTCTTGCTCTGTGTTTCACACCAGAGTGAGAAGACTGGTGTGCTGGTATACTGGTGTGCAGCACAGTGTAAAAGAAGCATAAGAAGAAAGTCTTTGTCACAGTACAGTGAAATTAATTTCTTAGTATATTCCAGCTTGTTAGAATGTCGGGGTCAGACTGCAGGTCAGCCTTGATGGAGCAGAGAGAGTTAAGGGATGTGATTTGATTCCGTATGTAGACGTATTTCCTTTTGAAACAGGAAGTCAGAGTGGCGGCGTGTTCAAATGCTTGACTGATTTACACAGCAGTCAATAGAGTAGATTAGCAAAGTAGCTAAATATGAAGGACAGTTAAGAGAATTTATTCTCCACCAAGCGATGGTAGGAAGACACATGGCCAAGAACACCCTGATGAACCATGTCTACTGCTAACATGTTGGTACTGTTACATGTTGGTACTAACCCAAGAGACGCCCCCAGGACTGGAACGTCTATGTTCTAGAGAGCATTTAACTGGATGAGCACAAGATTAGCTTGGAGATATCAAGAAGTTTTTAATCATTTTCCTGGAAGTGACAAACTATAAAATTAAAACAGGAATATCTCCAAAACCTCTTTTTCTAGCTCTACAATTGTATTGGTGACACTATGACCACCATGATACTAAAGGACAGGTCTAAAAACACCAATTTTGACCTCAGGGGAGCTTTGAAGTTGACCAAACCCTCCATGTGCACACAGCAGTGTGATGATTCAACAGTTGTGTGGTCTCAGTAAACAGATTTTCTCAGTAAACTGCCCTTCTCGCTTCTCATAAGTCATCAGTGGAAATATTCCAGATGTAAACATGATGGATCAGGCTTCATTGAGTCACATACAAGTTGTTCAAAGTTCAGGAGACCAAATGGGTCGCGACATTACTTTAGACTGGAATTGGTTAATATATATGCCAGAAGTAATTTATTTCATCCAACTGGAAATCTGAGTCACCATCCTGAATGTTTGGGTCACTTTCCAAATAATATTTATTAAAGTATTTCCTCCAGTCCCTAAACCAGAAGTCACAAGCCCATGCGGGGTCACTTGATTTACAAACAGGATCACCACATCATTTTGAACAGTTTCTGGGAGTCTCACGCAAGCAAGCCACGTTTAAATCCTATTTTTTTGCAATCGTGATTGGATGCACTAGCGTAGCAGTTCAGTTTTCTCCTTCCATCTCCCTCTGTTAGTTTCTAAACAACATCAAGTGTCTGACTCAGTGGAACAACAGAGGTCAAGAAAACAAACATGAAAATATGCTGAAACATTTATTAAATATGGATTTGCCGTTAGTGTGACTGTAAATAACGAGGAGAAATTAAATCACTGCAAAAACAGAGAACACAGCTATGTCTGTGCATGCACTGAAGATGATGATGATGGTCTGTTGTTGGGGCAGTCGTGGCCTAATGGTCAGAGAGTCGGA
>JAKKZN010000012.1:461777-473292 GCA_033441825.1 Pangasius elongatus
AAAAAAAACAGAAAGAATACGGCACAACCACGACTCTGGCTGGAGGAGACCATCAGGAGAAGAGGGGATTAGTCAGAGACACAGCCGAGGGTATTAATGAGAACGTCGTTAAATACATGGTTGTGTTTCAAAATTCATGGTATATGTTTCCTACATCATGATAAGAACCATTAATAACACGCTAAAGGACCTGCAGAAGGACACACAGATCTAACACAAACACACACACACACACACACACACTTTCATCTGGTGTCACAGGAATGGATTTCACTCCTTCACAATCAAATGTTCTTTTGGCTCGGCCCAGTCTTGGCTCGAAGTGTGTGTGTGTGTGTGTGTGTGTTGAGGATATGAGGAAGTTCAGCCCAACATTGAATTCCATTTCCTCTGTGTGTGATTGTCCAGTTTGATCCTAATAAAACCTTTCCAGCTTCATTTCCTCATGATGGAAGAATCACAGATGCAGGCTTTAGCTTATGATGTAGTTTATTATATAGTAACTGCAGGACGCCTTCATGCTCCTCGGAAGGTTCTCCGGCAGTGCAGTTGGTCTAACCTGTTGCTCGTTACCCCTCTTCCGTCCTTTATCCTGATCACCTGCTGTAGAGGAGAACTCCAGCGCATCGTCTGGTTTTGCCCCTTACCTGTTTTTTACTCCTCGGTGCTCAGTGTTTTTTGTTTTCTTTCTCACGCACTCGCACGATGAAACGTTCACTGTTTTTAAGCATCGCATTATTACGAGAAAACGTCTCGCTATTACTGAGAAAAAAAATCTTATCCTGAGAAAAGCATTGTTATAACGAAGGAAAAAACCCATCATGTTATGAGAAAGCAATAACAATATTACGAGAAAACATCTCATTATTAGGAAAAGCATCACGTTATTTGATAAGAAAAGCTCGCTGTTTTTACGAGAAAACCTCAATACAAAAATGACTTTATTACGTGTAAAACATCTCATTGTTACGTGAAAAAGCATTTCGTTGTTACGTGAATGCATCTTGTTGTTACATGTAAAATATCTCATTACGTGAAAAGCATCTTGTTACGTGAAAAGCATCTTCTTGTTACGTGTAAAATATCTCATTATGTGAAAAGCATCTTGTTACGTGAAAGGCATCTTGTTACGTGTAAAATATCTTGTTACGTGAAAAGCATCTCGTTACGTGAAAAGCATCTCGTTGTTACGTGAAAAGCATCTTGTTACGCGAAAAGCATCTCGTTATGTGAAAAGCACCTTGTTACGTGTAAAACATCTCATTGTTACATGAAAAGCATCTCGTTGTTACGTGTAAAACATCTCATTGTTACGTGAAAAGCATCTCGTTACGTGAAAAGCCTCTTGTTGTTACGTGTAAAACATCTCATTGTTACGTGTAAAACATCTCATTGTTACGTGAAAAGCATCTCATTACGTGAAAAACATCTTGTTGTTACGTGTAAAACATCTCATTGTTACGTGAAAAGCATCTCGTTACGTGAAAAGCATCTTGTTACGTGTAAAACATTTCATTATGTGAAAAGCATTGTTGTTACGTGAAAAGCATCTTGTTGTTACGTGTAAAACATCTCATTGTTACGTGTAAAATATCTCGTTACGTGAAAAGCATCTTGTTGTTACGTGAAAACGTGAATTGTTACTCTATTACATAACTTATGAGAAAAGAATCTCGTTGTTATGAGAAAACATTACGAGAAATGCGTCACTTTATTTCCTGCACTTGCAAGTGAAACATCTTGAATGAAGGAAAAGCTCTCTAATATTCCTCACTGTGAGATTATTATAACAAATAGAGGATCATGGAGCCTACTTCTAGACATATTTACTGATTTACTGATTTACTTCAAGCTTAAGTTCTACTGGCAATCTAATGAAGAGCAGCTTGAAGAGGAATTAAAGAGAAGTATGAAGATATTTTTACAGAGTAATCTTCCCAGCAGAGATTTCACTGGACTCGATGCTGAGCCCGTTGTTTCACTGAGACTCGCCTGGTTTTCTTCTCACAAACTCTCCGGCCTCAGCGCAGTGACCCCTGACTGCACCGAACATCTGCACTTCTCCAGCTGTCAGAACCAGGAATTTTCTGTAAGCTAGTTTTTTTTTTGTTAAGGCAATGACGTTATTACAGAAGTCAAGTACCATTAGAATAATTTAGTGTGTTTTCAGAACCTTCAGGGCCGTAACCGGGATCAACATTTCACTGAGGTTCACGCTGCGGTTCACGTTCCACAACGTGTTCCGCACCAACTGCCAA
This sequence comes from Pangasius elongatus, assembly GCA_033441825.1. Lineage (NCBI taxonomy): Eukaryota > Metazoa > Chordata > Actinopteri > Siluriformes > Pangasiidae > Pangasius > Pangasius elongatus. Next base: position 464,036 of record JAKKZN010000012.1, read on the forward strand.
TCTGTATGATGTCAGACTTCATTTCTGACATACTGCTCTGATTCTCTGTGTTTTTTTCTTATAGTAAGATATAATCCGGCACTACGCTGCAAAAAATGAAAATATTGTTCAGTTGTTCTACTGGCAGATCATTCTGCTAACTCCTAGCATTTATTTCTAGAAAGTTCTGCCGGTAGAATAAGAACATTTAAAGCTTGAAATGCGTCTATACATGCCTAGACATAGGTTTAATAATCTTATAATAAGATTTAATAATCTTGTTACTATATTCACTATTTTGACTTGAAGGCTTATTTCGCAGTTCTCCATCAGCTTGAACTTGACTTCCAAGGTCCTGAAGTTCTAACCATATGGTTATTGTTTTTTCCCCTCCTTTAAGAAAGTTCCAGCTAGCTCTTCAGTTTTTGCTGAAACAGTTGGACTTTCTGGCTGATCCTTAAAGACGTGTGGGTGTTTAATTGAAGAAAAACCTTCCTGCTGTAGATCTTTCTGAACATCTCCACCCACTACCCGCATGACTTTAAAAGCTTTGACCTTGAAACAAACGTCTCCCACAACCCAAAAGTAGCTTCGACCTCAACTCTTTGACCAAGCTACTCATTGCCAAGTCCCGCCCACCAGTCAGCGCTCCTCTGTCATAGGACAGCTACCAACCGGAGAGGGTGAAGGCTAAAGAACGCTTCCTCCAGACACGTGAAGCCATCCAAGTACATCTTTTCAAACTCATGCTGCGTCACGAGTTTACTGTAATTACGAGATTCCGACTTGTAAAGAGCGTTCATGTCCTCGTAGAACGCATAACAACTTGTAAAATAGGAATTTTCTGAGAGCTCCGATTTGTACCACCTGACACCTACAACGTCATACAGAAACACTCAAGATGTTGTAATTATGTATTTTCATCTCATGCGGATTCATTTCACCGCACAGAAACGCATAATTCCGAGTCTGAGGACGTAAACAGCTCCGAATAGAATGTCTGGGTTGTCATCTAGTAATTACGGTGTGAAAGCAGCGACACGCTCCGACGAAGGCGCTATCTGCCCTCTTCCTCATACACGAGCTCAGAGGTGGCCACGATTGGCTAGTGTCACGGTGATTGACAGGGGAGAGCACCAGACAGCATGGCCAATTTTGCCCTCTCAGTGATCTTCAGGAACTCGTGATCTTCTGACGGTAGGCCGAACGCTGATTAATACAGGCAGAAGACTTCCTTGTATGGATTTCTGTACGAAATGTTAAATGTGTCGCTAAAGTGGGTGGAGTTTGCACTTATAGTTTTCTCTCAATTTCTTTTATTAAATTATATCTAATTATTCCACATCAATGTTGAACAACTGTTTGTGACTGAATTATTCAGTAAAATTGCTGTGGGACGCGCTGTTACAGGGAAATGAATCAACGTTTGGGTGGCAACAATAACGCTGCTTCATCACACCACCCCATCGCTGATTATTTTCCTGCAACAGCATCCCTCACAGTGTTTCATTCCGCAGTAAAAGCGAATCCAAAGCAGAATGACGTTAAAGCGTCGTTAAAGCGAGGAAGGTTTACCGAGCAGTTCCAGGTCATTGTTTGTTTAGAGCTGAGATGGTAAGGTTTCAGAAGTCTCAATGTGTTTGTTCAGCTGTGGTGTCTTGGCTTCTGCCCCAGTTCCTCCAAGTGAGCTGTCTTCTTTTTTAAAAAAAAAATGCTGGGATACTCCCAAAAAAGCCGAGCTCAGAGCCATGTCATTAATCAGCACGGAACCGTACTGAGTTCATGCTGTGCAGATGGTGTTGCCAAATCTGTTCAGGGAAAGTAGTTCACGAGTGCTCAGAAAGCTGCTAGAAGTCACCAGATGATGTCATAGAATCATTTGCGTAGAATCATCATGATCATCTGCAAATGAGCAACTGCTTCATGGTGTAGGATTTTCTGAAGACACTCAGAATAGAGAAAAAGATTATAACACTTCTTAGTGAAAGAACCATCTTTGGGCATGAAGAACAAAGAGGTGTNGGAACAATGGCTATCAGCGATTGGTCTTCGGGAACAATGGCTATCAGCGATTGGTCTTCGGGAACAATGGCTATCAGCGATTGTCTTCGGGAACAATGGCTATCAGCGATTGGTCTTCGGGAACAATGGCTATCAGTGATTGGTCTTCGGGAACAATGGCTATCAGTGATTGGTCTTCGGGAACATTGGTGATCAGTGATTGGTTGTTGGCGTTACAGACTGGTTGTAAGTCAGTTGAACCTGCTTTCTCACTAGATTTGCCATTAGGCCATTTTGTGAAATAAAGTCACTAAAGAGGTCTAAAAGGTCTCCAAGTCCCTCAGTTGGCAACACCACACGGAACTCTGTGTCTCAGTATAACCAGGTTTTAATGTTTTCTTTTTTTTGTCCTTAGTTCTCCAGTTGGTTTAATGTAAACCATTAAGTACAATGTCAATGAACAAACACCTCAAACAACACGAACATGATTTAAACCTTCTTAAGATCAGATACAGGAGGCTGAACCACCGCACGCTTTCGTTTTCGGCCAAAAGAGTTCGACAGAATCAACCGAATCAATCAGGCATCTTGGAGTGATGTGCTGGTGTTCAGGTTCCGCCTCCTGGAACTCAGTGCTGTCACTGGGTAAAAAACAACAACATTTCTTTCACTGAAACCGCAAACCAGTTAAATTCTGATTAAAACAAACGCCAAGCTTGATAAATGCGTTTACAGTGAACATTAGCAGCTGGAAAAGTCATGTGAATTATTAGCTGTGTGTCCATCACCGTCAATAAAAACTAGCAAACAAGTGACCAACAATCGTTAAAAAACTGTGGTTCACCTGTTCAAACATTAGAAACGTTATTTCTCATAACCATTAAAGTTTAAGATGGTTTTCAGAAAGAAACCGTAAAGGTTAGCAACAATCCCTTCAGCCAAACTGTTAGCAAAGTTATTTAAATAAATCCCGTCCTCGGAAAGCTCTCTGGCTCGGCTGTTCCCGTGAGCAGGTTTACTGCGGGCTCGGCGAGCTCGTGAGGAGCGCGAGTTGATGTAGTGTGAGCTCCAGTCGTTGCTGGAGAGCATCCAGGCGTGCGTCCATGTGCTCCTTCAACCTGTTCTCCAGATCCTGCATACGTTTCTCCACCACTTTCTCCAGAACTTTCTCCAGACCTCCGCAGCACATGTGATCCTCACTGCCTCGCAAAAACACACACAAAACCACCACTTTAATGAAGAGTTCAAACACAAAGACAAAAAAAGAGCTGGAGGTCACATCTAAGGTCCAAAAACCTTAAGAACCTCAAAAGGCCCTTAAAAAAGGGAAGAAGAAAAAAAAACTACTGCTGACTCACCGCTCTCCGTTCGTCTTCTTCTCTGGTGAGGTCAAAGCGTCGAGGCGGAGTTGTGTAACCTGACCACACACACTCTGAAGTATGGGAAGAACATCAGGGCTAACTGGACTCTGGTTCCCACCCGGACCACCTGCTACGGCATCTGGGACGCCGCTCTGGTTGGCACGGAACGTTCCGGACTGAAGCCCAGCTGGTGCCGCTGCCCCATCGGAGCCAACATCTCCCGTCGCTTTAGCCCCTTTGGCCAGGCATGCTAACGCGCCGCCGCCCATCAGCAGCGGCAAGAAGCCACCGAGGACGTCGGCTTTGTTCTAAAAAGAGAACAGAATGATATTTGGCAAAAGTCAAGGACAAGGCAGGAGTCCAGCGTGAGAGCGACTTAATAATTAGCGGCTCGGCCGTGTTTTTGTTGTTTCCTATTGGCACAACACGAGGTTAAATAAATTCAGCACAAAGGGACAGTAACCACAAATGCGTCTTTTCTCAGGTGAGATTTATTTGCTGCTTTGGCTAAAAAAAAAAAGCAGAAAAGCTTTGGGCGTCTCCTGCATCACGTCTGTACGGTGGACGCTCCACATTTAAAAAAAATTCCCATCTAGGCGCTGATGTGGTCACGTCTTCTGTAAGGAGATGTTTCCGTAACTTTTACGGAAGGACTAACTTTAAGTTTACTTTGCCTAATTTTGTAAACCTTCATGCAATAAGATGCTAAGCTTTACAAAATCTTTATAAATCAAAACGAATAAACACATCTTCTGATGGCACAGAACCTCATGACCTCAGAAATCTGGTTTCCAGTTCCTCTGGAAGTGAGGCTTAACACCTGACACCTGAGTGACCAAAGGTGACCTGCTCTCCGGTACTCACCTTCTGCTGAAACTGCACCATTTCCATGAGGTTCTGCGCCCCGGGGGAGAGGGTGGTGCCCATCTCTTGCATCATGGCCTGGACACGATGAAGGTCGATGCCAGCGGCTGGACCGGGCTGGAGCTCTGGACGGAACCGCAGTCCCACAACCACCTGACGGATCCTGACGACCGAGCGGCCGCCCAGAGAGAGCAGCTGCGTGGAGACACGAGAGCGACTTGTTAACCCGAGTTCCTGCTGATCGGGGATCAGTTCTGCTTTTCTAAATTCTGATGGTAACTAATACACACTGGTCTCAGGTCAGTTTATTATATTTATTTAACTGATCAATGCACAAGAACACGCAGTGCGTCAGATACGAAGCTCACGGGACAAAGAAGAGCCTTAACTTACACGCTGTACTGCTCACGTGGAGCAGCGTTACGCATTTACCTCATTCATTCTTCCACTCCTTCATCTCCAGGAACTGCTTTATCTTACTCACGGAGGTTTAAACGACTATTTCGCTCATAATTTGGGAAACAGAATGAAGTAAGCTGGTTATAAAATATCATCAGGACGTATAAATTTAACACAACACCTGCTGGAGCAACACATAACCACTTCAGAACGCACATTATTCCAAACCATGGCTGTACTGTTCATACACGCCGGCTTGCATAAGTATCCCCCCCCCCCCCCGAATTGGGATTATAAATCAAGAAATACACAAAATATCCCATAATATTGACGAGACTGGGAAATCGATACAGTCTGAAAGATCAGCTGTGATTGTGTAAGTCTTCATCCCTAAAAAATAAGTTATTTTAAAAAAAGACACGTCAGATTTTTCGCTCGCGAATGAAGAGTCGCGTCGTTTCGACAGTAGCTGAGTTTATTGCTCTGTTTTGCCCCCTTGTGGTCTAACAGAGTATCACACTTTAATTATTTTTAAACTTTCAATTCAATTACAATTGAAATCACAAGATGATTTGAATTCAGAACACAGATTCTACATGCGGATTAAACCTGTATCAGGTCCCTGGTTTACGAAGAAACCTCACCGTCTTGTTACTGAAACATGATTACTGTGTGTTCATGAGAAGACGAGACAGACGCACCTTCACTTCACAGGACGCGAGCGGGGACTCCAACACCAAGCGGCTCCTGTAGAACAGTCTTTTATCTTCACCACTAGCATGAGAAGGTGGACGTTTAATAACTCACATTCGGTCTGTATGTGCTGGATTGAAAATAATCATAAAAAAAGAAGTACCTGCTTTGCTGCCATGTTGGATCTTCCTCACCGCGGCTTGTCCCGCAGTAGTCTCCGGACAGCGAGTAGACCTCGACGGTCCTCGCCTCGCTCACCACCTGCAGGCTGCTAATGACGGCGCCTGAATCGGGTCGACACAGCAGCGTGATGACGCACGGCGAGGATTCCTCCGCTCGCTCCAAGAGCACGGGCTCACACCTGGGAACAGGTGATCATCATCATCATCATCACACCAACACACACAGGCTCACACCTGGGAACAGGTGATCATCGTGATCATCATCATCATCATCATCATCATCATCACACCAACACGCAGACTCACACCTGGGAACAGGTGATCATCATCATCATCATCACACCAACACGCACAGACTCACACCTGGGAACACACACACACAGCAGAAGGATCACTGCGCGCACACACACACACACATACACACACTTACAGAGCAGAAGCAGAAGGATCCAGGCCAGCCTCGGTGGTGGTGGTGAGATCTTCCTGTGGTGTGATGAGGATCTGTCTGAGCTCAGTGTGAGATGTACACACCCAGGATGTGTGTGAAGTCACTACGGCGTCTCTGCTGGAGCTCATCATGGTGGTGTTGGAGCTGTGTGTTTGAGTGTGTGTGAGATGTTCAGCACATTCAGATCTCCTGCACTGATCACACAGAGCGAGCAGGAATCCGCGTGTGGGTGTCTACAGCCAAACTTCTCTCTCTCTCTCTCACACACACACTCTCACACACACACACACACACACTAATCCATTGTGATGCTCTGTGACACCGCTCACAGCCCAAACACACGCCAACAAACCGCTAGATGTCTGTCAGGAGCTTTTAGTGCAGCAGGAAAGTCGAGCTGAACTCAACACAAGCACATAGCAAACATCCTACAGGCGCCTGCCATTACCCACGCTGTTCGGTGCACTGCGCATGGGCGCCATTTTCGCGCACGCGCACTCCACCAGTCACGGCGAGGCTACTTCTGCCTTCACTTCCGCCTGAATAAAAGTCCCCCGTCAACAAAATTCCCCCTCAGTGTAAACATAAAAACACAACTTCTACTCTCAAAATACTCAAAATATAAATACAATTAAAAATTTTATAATAATAATANATTATTATTATTATTATTATTATTATTATTATTATTATTATTATTATTATTATTATTATTAATAATAATAATAATAAAACCACACGCTGATATTTAAGTAACACAAAGGAAAGCAGGAAAACTAAAAGGATGTATTTAGAGGCATCACATTAAAAAAAAAAAAAGCCTGAAACCTCAATGAAATTAAAGTTTATTTTAAAAACAAGAAATTAATAATATTTAAATAATTATTATTTCGTGTTGGTCATAATTCAACATATAAATTCAAATATTTATAATATTTATAATATATATTTTGTTAATCCATTTATTTCTGTAAAGCTGCTTTGCGACAATGTCCATTGTTAAAAGCGCTATACAAATAAACTGAATTGAATTGAATTGAATAATTAACTCAGTATGTAGGGATTTGGAAAGATTGTTTTGTGGGTCAAGTTTCCAATACTGGAAGATTAAAAAAGCTCAGCGGAGCAATCTGATGTTGGGCGATCAGAGGCGTCAGGACCTACAGCCACCTCTACATCCACGCTGGGTCAGCGTTACACACTGTGTCCCATCACTGAGGAAGACCAAACTAACCACCCAAGATACAGCGAGTCCCAAAAGTCTCCATACACAGGCGGGGAAATGACCACTTTATAGCAAAATGTGTTCCAAACACGGTGAGAACATCACACACCACACTGACGCCAAACACGGTGAGAACATCACACACAACACTGACGCCAAACACAGTGAGAACATCACACACCTCACACACCACACTGATGCCAAACACGGCGAGAACATCACACACCACACTGATGCCAAACACGGTGAGAACATCACACACCGCACTGATGCCAAACACGGTGAAAACATCACACACCGCACTGACGCCAAACACGGTGAGAACGTCACACACCGCACTGACGCCAAACACGGTGAGAACATCACACACCGCACTGACGCCAAACACGGCGAGAACATCACACACCTCACTGACGCCAAACTCGGCGAGAACATCACACACCGCACTGACGCCAAACACGGTGAGAACATTACACACCACACTGACGCCAAACACGGCGAGAACATCACACACCTCACTGACGCCAAACTCGGCGAGAACATCACACACCACACTGACGCCAAACTCGGTGAGAACATCACACACCACACTGACGCCAAACTCGGTGAGAACATCACACACCACACTGACGCCAAACACGGTGAGAACATCACACACCACACTGACGCCAAACACGGTGAAAACATCACACACCACACTTACGCCAAACTCTGTGAGAACATCACACACCACACTGACGCCAAACTCGGTGAGAACATCACACACCACACTGACGCCAAACACTATAACAGCACCTATATCAATGCGCTCGTTCTAATACGTGATCGTTTCCATAGTAACAGCTCATTCACAGGGACTTCACTGATATTTTTTATTTATTTAATCGTTTATTTATTTAACATGTATGGAAGGAGTCTCCAGTGTCAGAGGAGATTTTGAGAGAGAGAGAAAGAAAGAGAGGCTGGTGAGGGAATGACTGTTTATAGCTGCTATAACGTTGTCTCGCTGATGTACCACAACATTAAATGTAACTATAAACAGATAAAAAAAATATTATGATGTGTTTGTTCGTTCATTTAAAATAAAATGGAATTGTCAGCTTATTGCTGCGACGTAAGAGGAATAAAACACGAGAAGAATCGACTTTGCGGCGGTAACAGTAACTCAGCTTCATCACACCGGGCTACTGTTGATTATTTTCCTATAACCGCACACCACGGAGTGTTTTACTTCCCGAAACGCTAAACTTCTCCAACACTCTATTGACTACTAATTAAAAACTTTTTATTAAATATAAAGCACAGAGTTTCAAGATCAGCTCTTTTCTGTTGAAAACTGGTTATAACAAACATTTAAACGAGGATTAATGGCTTTAAACAGCGACCCACACACACACGCATGCGCGCGCGTCTAATTCTATAAATGAAACCTGAATGTAGGGACTTGTTGGGTGTGGTGTGTGTTCCTGTGCCGTGTGTTAGACTCTGAGTGGGTGGGGTGCGAGGCTGAGAGTGAAACAGCAACAGCAGCAGAAGCAGCTCTTGAACGCAGCACGGTCATTCCGTCAGCGCGGACAGGTGAAGGAGCAGCGCTGTGTACCTGTCTCACCTGAGCTCGAGCGCTCTCTCTCTCTCTCACACACACACACACACACACACACACACACACACACACACACACACGCTGAGGAGTAATGGGGGGAGAAGACAGGAGAAACAGCAGAAAAAGCCACTTCCCCACAGTTCTGCTGCTCATCCTGATCCACGCGGACGGAATCCTGAGCCAAGGTGAGATATTTTGGGAAAACAAACCGCAGATTCGTCAGTTCATCACCGCACCTGTGCTGGCTGTAGCAGGAGTAAAGCTGGAGTAAAGCTGGAGTAAAGCTCTCATCGCCTTCTCTACATGTTCCTCTGCTCTCGGTTACTCTGCTCACCCCACAGTTTCTCTTTAACAGCCTCTGTCGCATTACAGTCTGTTACAGTCTGTGTTTAGATTTTAGTGCTGATAAACAGTCTTATCTGATCTGGGAACAGCTGTAATACACAATAACGCGTTCGGTGAGTTTGACTGGTTTATTTACATACATCTGCATCCTGCATCC
>JAKKZN010000012.1:485451-487951 GCA_033441825.1 Pangasius elongatus
TTTAACTTTTAAAGGCTATGGTCTTAAACTTTTGATCAGCTGATGACCAGCCTGTTTGAGTTTAAATGCAGCTTTCAGTAAATTGCCTACTCTCTATTTTTGTCTCTTGCTCTTGTTTCTTCTTTTGGCATTTTGAAGCAGTTTTTACAACCTGGTTACGGTCCACCAGTGCGAAGTGTGAATACTTGGAATGTTTCCCTCGGTCTTAAGATTTTGTTCAGGAGTGTATATATATATAATTTTGTGTGTGTGTAATGAAGGGCCAAACAGGAAATAATTATATGAAATCTGAATATATTTATAAATCCTGAAGATGAAGTTATAAATCTGAATATATAAATGTTTATTTTAATAAATAATTAGACTGACGTTAAATCAAAAGTAAACTGTAAAAATACTAATTTGAAAAATAAGTCTGAAACTGTGAGTATTTGTTTATTTTCGTCACAATCGACACTGGACTGGAACCGTTCTGTTCAGTCAGGTGCCACCTGGGTTCAATCCCGAACCCCTCATGGGGAGGCATGTAGGGGCCCTACACTGTGTGTGTGTGTGTGTGTGTGTGTGTGTGTGTAGAGGTAGTGCACTTCTGTAGGAAGTGCTGAGCCGATTGGGTGTCGGCAGCTACGGCAGCTCGAAAGGCTCATTTCCGTGCCAGTGAGCCCGCAGCGCGAAGGGAACAATGATGTCGGAGCAGGAGGCTGTGAAGAGGAACCGCGGAGGAGTGCAGCGTGTGGAGGGGAAACTCCGCGCCAGTGTGGAGAGAGGAGACTACTACGAAGCCCATCAAATGTACCGGACCTTATTCTTTAGGTAAGCCTTATTATTTATCACGGAGAACGATTCATTAAAGCAGCGGAATCCGGTCGTGGCCTGGCTTTTTCCAGATCTTTCTCTCCTTGTCAACGAAGCGGCGTTCATTTCCTTATCGTGATTGGCTACAGTCGCGTCAGTAATCCCGCCTCTCGGATCAGTCCCTCTCTCTGATTGGTTCGACGCGCTGTCACTCAACAGTCCCTTGGACGCCTGTTTGCTAGTGCTTCTTGCTAGCACAGAGATACCACCACCACAGCAGCACTTAAATAAAAGATGTTTATTAAATTCGTTGGATTTTGTGAATAGTGTGTTGCACTGTACGCTTTTTCTGTTAAGTGGAGTGTGTATTGTTCTGTAATTTGTAATTGTGTTAGCCGTGTAGCTAGCATGAGCTGTGTTTGAATACATAAATATATTTCATTAGCATAAGAAGCTCTGACACTCTCACAGGCTAAATAAATCTCTTACACAGTTTCAGCAAATGAGTATAAAACTAGCTATAAAAATATTTATAAAAACACATATCATTAGTATCATTTATTAGGTAAAGGATCCAGATGTTTGTGTTTATAAAAAAGAAGGTTCAGAGGTTTTTATTATTATTATTATTATTATTATTATTATTATTAGAACTTATAAAGCTATAAAAATTAACTCATTATTTGCTCTTTCCAGGTATACATCTCAGTCCAAGCACGCAGAAGCCCGGGAGCTGATGTACAATGGAGCGCTGCTTTTCTTTAGTTATAACCAGGTATTATATTCCTTATGTTCCAGCTGTAATGTTTCATATTGTTACTGATGTTCGGCCCTGAAGAACTAACATGCGATATAACATCCATCTGGAAGTGAATAAACAAACCCAGATCATTTTCAGACTCCCACGAGGCTTTTATTCCCCTCAGAAATCCCTAAATATGCTATCAGGTATCCGGTTATTTACTTGTACGCACACAGAAACTGTTGCACTTGAGAGGGAGCACTTCACTTCTGCGAGCACTGAGCACTTGCTTCATGGTATTGAAGCATCCCTGTTGGTGTCAGAACATTTCCTCACGAGATGTTAGTTCTTTGCTTGTAACGTACGCCGTGCTCATCTCGTTTGTGTTTTCAACAGCAAAACAGCGCCGCAGATCTGTCCATGCTTGTCCTGGAGGCTTTAGAGAAGTCGGAGGCCAAGGTGGAAGAGGAGATACTGGGTAAGTGGAAAAATGTGAGCAGATCACGATGTTTAATCTGAGTGTGTTGTCTAAAGCCCTGTTCAGAAGGGATTAGTTTTACACGCGTAATCATTACCAGAGCATCCAAACAGTCTTTTCTTAAAACTTATTTCTTTAGGATTTCTTTTCCTTGATTACTTCCTGTTTTTTTTTTTGTTATTAAATTATTATTATTATTACTATTATTATTATTGTTATCAGCCATCGTCTTTTGAACTCCACGGTGTTGGACCTCAGACACGTGATGGCTGAAACGAGTTTATGGAAAACCCGCTGCTTTTCTCGATGGTCTGTGTTTCGTAGCGTGAACGTAACGCGTGTTTTACGTACGTACGTATTTCCTGCAGAGCAACTGGTCAAGCTGTTCAGCATGATGGATCCGAACTCTCCCGAGAGGGTGGCGTTTGTCTCGCGGGCGCTCAAGTGGTCGACAGGCGGCTCGGGGAAGCTCGGACACCCCAAAT
>JAKKZN010000012.1:492951-496123 GCA_033441825.1 Pangasius elongatus
CACACACACACACACGCTTTTTAATGGTGGCTTCTTTTATCAAATAAAATTTTACATCCCTTTTGTGTCTTAGTGAGTAATAATTAAATAAGGCTGAGCTAAGTGACTGGGTGGGGCTTTCCTGCTGTAAAGTGAATGTCCAATTGGGGTGTGTGTGTGTGTGTGTGTGTGGTCCTCTCTCACCTCATCTTGGCTCAGAGTCTTCAGGTAATCCAGCACCTGGCCAATCACAGTTTCACACACTCGACTGATCTCAGCTACAAACTTGGGGTCGCCGCCGTACAGCGTCTCGTTAGAGTCCACTAGAGAGAAGATACGGTTAGCGTTCACGACCCGACGAGCGTTACGCACGGCGCAGTAAAGCCCGTCGCTGTGGAAACGGGAGTGTGTGTGTGTGTGTATGCAGAGGGTTTTACTGTAACCACCACGTGATCGGGGGGAAAAGTGCTGTTTGTTAATCAGAAGTTTATTCATTACTGTACATAACGTTTTTCCTGGAATATGAAAGTGTTTCAGTCAGGGTGTGTAGACTTCTACACCCACTGTATAGCTTCAGGAATGGTATATTAGAGTATATATAGTGTTTCAGTGTGTGTGTGTGTGTGTGTGTGTGTGTGTGTGTACCTTTAGGAATGGTGTAGAGATAGCTCTCCTGACTCATGGCAGCCAGCAGCGGTAACGCACTGATGTACACGCGCACTTTTGCGTCGCTGTTGTCCTCCCACGTGTAATCCTGCACCATGTTCAACAATCCTCTCACCAAGTACAACACGCCCTGCTCAGGGTGGTCCTGTAACACACACACACACACACACACAGTTATTACCAATATAAACAATGTTTATCTGAGGATATTTGAGAATTTATTTCCTGAAGGTCATTTAACCCTTTTTGGCTGAAATGACCTCTACATAATCTCTGTGATGTAAATACTGAAATTACCGGCACCACCAGCAGCGTGGACAGGAAGTTGTTGATGAAGTCAAGGAGAAAAGGTTCAGAAGAACGCTGTTTACCCTCCACGTTAATGACACGGGGCACTTCAGGCAAAATACTGACCGCTGCCTTCAGAAACGAATCGGCTGAGAGAGAGAGAGAGAGAGAGAGAGAACGAGAACGCTAACATGCAATACGTACATTACGTTTATACACACACACACACACACACACACACACACACACACACAGTTTGCTCTTCGTCTACTTGTTAAACGGTTTAATTTTCACAGGTAATTTAGTTTTTTTTATGCTTTAATGTTCACAAACTACATGAACGTCTTCATACGTCACAGCTCTGCTACAGTTCTTTTATTCTTTCTACATCACTCTATCCGGTCTAGAAGGCAGATCTCTGTCTGTACTCTAATTAATTCAGTTTATAATCAGATCAAAATGTCCGCCATGAAACGTCTCAGTGAGATTTCCTCACCCTGGGAAAGGCACTGATTGGCCAAAGCCACCTGTCCTGAAAGCAGGTAAAGATGGAGGCGGCTGAAGACGCTACTGAGAGACGGAATGGTGATGAAACTGTACGCTGCACACGCCTGCAACAACAAACACAAACATCACAGCACTGCAGATACCCGAGCGCCGCGGAACTCCGGAGCGCTAACGGCTTAAAATAAGGAGTCTGACCCGGACGAACGCAGCCGTCTTGCGCGAGTGATTCCCGCCCATCACTCGTCTCGTCTCCATGGCTAAATGATTCACCGTCTGAGGAAAAGAGAAAAGGAGCTGATTTTAGAACAAAGGTCCGATCTTGGATCAGACACACGGTGGAATTACAGTCTGTGATTATAGAAGACATGAACGTATCCACGCGTTCACACTAGTCTGGGTTTAAGGAACTCACGTGAATAAGCTGAATGACAACTGGCTCCAAGTTACAGAACGTGGCTCTGGCCTCCACGCAGAAACTCAACTGCTGCTCAAAGTCCCGGCCAAAAGATACCTGAGCACAGAAAAAACACCTGAGCACTGACAAAACACCTGAGCACTGACAAAACACCTGAGCACTGACAAAAAACACCTGAGCACNNNNAAAAAAAAACCTTAACACAGACAAAAAAACTCACAAAACACCTGAACACTGAACACTGAAAGAAGACCTGAGCACAGACAGAAAACTGTAACGCTGACAAAACACCTGAGCACTGACATAAGACCTGAACACAGAAAAACACCCGAACACAGACAGAAAACCTGAAAACAGACAAAACACATGAACACAGACAAAACACAGTAAAAAAAAAACACCACCACCTGAACACTGACATAAACCCGAGCACAGAAAGAACACCTGAGCACAGACAGAACACCTGAGCACTGACATAAGACCTGAACACAATCAGCCAGTCTGTTAATCAGTAAGTCAGTGAGTCAGAAACACTAATAAAGTGAGCTTCATTAGTAAAGGAACACTACAATTCTATATTTTTGATTAAAACTATAAAGAAACTGACCATGCGAATGAAGCCATTGATCAGCAGAGCTAGAGCTCTTTTCTCATCCTCCACTGTGAGCGCGCTGAGGACAGAGACGAAGACGTGAATTTCACACACGCTATAAACACTGACGGGTGCAATGTGTACAATAATACGGTAATCAGTGATTATAATAGAGCGGATTTATCGGAGCTCTTACTTGACAGAGTCGTGCATGGTTTTACAGACGTGGAGCAGAGCGTTGAGGATGACGGGATCGCGGGTTGGCTCCTGCTGATGTCTAAAGACAGAAAAAAATATATATATATAAAATCATGGCGAGTTCAAGCATCTAATTCTATACTATTATTTTACACTTATTTATTATTTCATTTATTTTGTTTGCTCTTAAGCAAAGCCATGACCACTTTCAGTGTTTAGTAAAAAGAAACTTGCTTGATGAAGACGTCCATGATGGATTTACAAACTTCCACTCTCACACTGTCTTTCTGGAACATGTCCAAGAAAGGTAAGAACTTCTCCTGGAGAGCGATGGTACAAAAATGAGTCAAAGGTCATCACCTACAAATACAGCTGAGAAAACTTTAGCGTACGATTCTTCAGTTTTAATTCTAAATGTTCGGTACTGAGCAACGCGCCGAAGCAGAGGGAGGAGCGCTCACCATGGAGAAGAGGATGGAGAAGTTGTGAAAGTAGGTGAGGATCTTCTTCATCACTGACTGCAACTA
>JAKKZN010000012.1:541229-552818 GCA_033441825.1 Pangasius elongatus
ACGCCCCCTGCAGTCACACCAGTATTCCATAACTATAATAACTTTATAACGTAATAAATATCAGTAGAACACGCAGTAAATCTGTAATTAGTGTATTATTCACTGTAATGGAACTCACATTAAGCTTGGCTTCCTCTTATAAGCTTCTTAAACTGCTTTTTAATACAGAAAAGTGTTTCTTTAACACTGAACAGGTCTAAGACACAGGTTTTTATTCAGTTAACACGGAAACACAGTCATGGAAATAAACACAATGTCTTTAAATCCTCTTTACATTATATATATATATATATATATTACGATTACTATTATATCTGATCGTTTTAATCTTTAAACAACTGTCATTTTACTGTCAACATGTCCAGGTCCCATAATTCACCATATTTCCTGTTTTTTTTTTTTTTTTTACATATTTACACTCAACCCGGCTGTATTTATGATATATCATGTACATACCGTGCATTTTGATGAATCATTCATCCTGTTAATTTCAATCAGTAAATCAGTAATTCAGTCATTTTAGATCGAAACTCAGTGCTGATGATTGCGGCTGCATTCCAATGTTTTTAATGTTCACTTCCACTCATCCCTCTTATGGATAGTATTATTGCTTTATTAGTCATTCGTTAACACAATGTAAGGAAACGCAAAAAACTACTAAGAATCTGTGGAGTAATCTGTGCTAGAGGTCTTTGGAAATCTCTTTACAAGTACAGATACAGCTTACCCAGAAGGCACTGCTGCACATTGGCGCACTGTACTTCAGCTTTACGGCCAGACCTGTGTTTCTGAAGTGTAAACAGGAGTAATAAAATAGGAAATATATCAAAAGTATAATATTTTAAATGCTAATGTATAAAAGTATAAGTCAATTCATTCATCTTTATATCCGAGGATCTGGAGCCTATCCCGGGAACGCTAGGTGCAGAGCAGGAATACACCCCAGACGGGACAGCAGTACATCACAGGACTCCATGCACAGAGGAAACCAGAGAACCCAGAGGAAACCAGAGAACCCAGAGGAAGCCAGAGGAAACCAGAGAACTCAGAGGAAACCAGAGAACCCAGAGGAAACCAGAGAACCCAGAGGAAACCCACACAGACGTGGGGAGAAGACGACAGTAAACTGAGCTCAGAAGCTTGGCGGAGAATTATTATAAATCTGCAAGAATGATTAAGGATTCTGTACACAATTCCGAGTCATGAGAGCAGGGTGTGATAAAAGACAGTCATGGAAAGAATTTATTCTTCAACTCCTGCTGCCTTCAGCGCCTCTTCCAAGCGTTTGATGTAGTTAGAGTCAGGATAGCCATTCCTACAATAAACAGAAAGAAAGACAAAATCAAAACATAGTGTCCACAGTGTATTCTTTGGAGTTCGAGGTTAATATAGCTAGCTGACAAATAAGAAAACTCTATCACAATAATATTTTCTTTGAATATCTGTGATCAGTGGGACTTATTGTGCTCTGTAATACATGAACTCTTAACACTGTAGGGGCGGCCATTTTGGACAACCAAAATCACAGAAAACTGGAGGGTATGCAGATAAACCCAGGACACTCCTCCTCCAGCAGAGGTCGTCATCTCTGGAATTCTAATGCAACCTCTGTTATTACGCTTCCTGTTCTCTTCCTGATAAAAATTTAATTCATTGCGAAGTCTTGCCAACTTTATGGTTGTGCAAGTTGGTCTCTTATTGTGATCTTGATTGAGGTTTTGCATGTTAGGGTTTTGTATTAATGCACCTTTGCACATTGATCCTAACTCTCTCTCTCTTTCAGTCTGATCTGTTACTACATCATAGTTACAGGGAAAAACTAAAGAAGCAAACATCAGCCACTAGGCAGTATCTTGTATGACCTTACATTTGGGGTGAGGTGAAAAATCGTGTGAATTAAATTTTTTGATAAACCATTCCAATAAAGCTGGCTATCGACCTTCAATATCAGGGGTAGCTAAAATTTGTAAATGGCCACCTATATAAAATTTCTTGCTTACAAAGGTCCAGATAAGTAGCTAAGAACATTTACACTTGGTCGCATTGCACAAGTCGACACCCAGGAGTGATTCTGGGCTTGTTTGTGGGCGGGGCTCATAATCACAGGTTTGTTTTTACGTTGAAAAATTCCTTCTGAATTCCATGAATTGATTGCACCATTCCATACATTACTTTTGTGCCTGTAGGTTTCTAAAATGGTAGGCGCTATGTTCTTCCGTTTAATGTTCATTATTGTTTTCCTGTGGTACCAAAACACAACATGCCATCGTGCAGAAATGCCTCCAAACAAGATGTTGTTCTCGAGAGTGTTCGCCTTGCGGGCCAGGACGAGACGCATGTTTTTTTTTTTTTTTACGATGTTCTTAGTGCAAACACATACACCACAAAGCTGAGCTAATTACAGAGCTCTAGTCCTGTGAAAGTCTGGTTTTATATGTCAGTAACCATAACAACCCTTTCCCCAGTATAACAATAACTAGAAACAGGAAGTAACATAAGTTGAACCAATGTGGACCGCACCATGGTTTGGCTGATATACATCTCCGACCAGACGAGACGTCTGTTTTGAACTTGAAAAGGAGAATAAATGCATATAAACCTCTATCCAGTCATCTATAAACATCTTTTTGGTAATCTTTTTTTACAGAATGGGTAAATGAAATAAAAAAAAATTTCGTTTCTGACTTCTCTAGCACTCTCTCTAGCTCTCTCTGGTCCAGTGAGCTTCTTTATAATAAAAATCTACATGAGAGAATACTGTATGGTTTAATAAGCAGATGATTTGCTACAGAAGTTGCAATGGGCCATGTTTAGAAACCTGGAGCTTCTAAAATCTGTCAAGTTTTTATCACTTTTTTATTGGCTCTGCCACAGTACTATTTCGGGTGCTCAGTACAGTCTGCTGAAATACTTTGCTTGATCTGCATCCAGACCATGGCCCACCAGCTGACAAACCTCTGTTCTATATCCCAAACTTGTCTAGTTTCAATGCACAATGTCTTAATATATTCCTAAAAGCTGGATCGTCTGTCAGAGTTACTATCAATAACCTGTTAGTAAGATTATTAGACAGCTAATCAGTTCTGAAAGATGGAAGCATTCTCGTTGAAAACTCCAGCTAAAAGAGCTGTAATACTCACTTAGATGTGCCCCCTTCTGTCCTGGTTTTATGAGGAATGTTGCCCCAAACCACTCTTCCATCGTCAGCTGGAGATCCTGCTTTCACGGTGAAGGTGAGTCCTTTGTGAAAAGCTTTCTCCAGAAGAGGCAGAAGCTTTTTAGTGGCTTTGTTATGAGGTAAAAAGGCTTCAAATCTGTTCCCTTCAAAAGGAGCCCCTGGGCAGGGATGATCCTCCTGTGGAAAGACCAGTCCATGCATCTGTGAGAAAACTGATTACAATACACCATAGGTTATAGGTAATAGGTTATAGGATGATTTCTATATTAAAAATATTATAGTCTTACCGCTTGAATACCGTCAGGTATATCGTAGATAATCCTCAGAGTTGTGTCTCTGTTAAATCCAGGAATTGTTATTGTTGATTCTTGAATAGACATGGTACCTTTGATACCAGAGGGAGAACAGATTCTGCAGTTGTTGTGAACTTCTTTGTCACACTCAGGGCAATAGTTATAACCACATGCTGCTTTTTTAACAGTGCTGTACTCTGTTTCACACACATAGCATAAAAGAAGGTTCTGATTTCCACTTGCATGGGATGGCAGTATGTCATTCTTGGGTTCTGAAACTTCAGGTGACCCCTGAGAATCCCTGATTTGGTCCACAGTAATGCCTGGGTTCATTTGTTCAGTAAAGGTGGTGCTTGTATGGTCTCTGTTATTCTCACCACCTGCTTTGTCCTTTGTGGTGGAATTGATGATGGTGCCAGATGAGGTGCCTCCACTCTCATTGTTCATGGTCCTACCATCTCCCTGCATCAAGGTATTTGGATCTTTCTTATCCAAATGTTCCAACTTTTCTTCTTTCATCTTGTTCTGGCTCCCACTTTGCTTGTCTTGCTCTTGGTTGTCTCTAGTTTTTTTTGAGGAATGAGCAACACTTTGGTCAGACATTTTGGATAGATCTTTCATAACGATGTCGGTATGTGGTTTTGCTGAGGTTGTTGACTGGCTGCCAAGTAGTTTTAAATCACTGTCAGGTGCTTTGCTGGTATGTAAACTATCTGGGTTGGGAGACTTCTTGTTCTGGAAAAACATCATTAAATTGGCCTCTACCTCATCACACAATGTTTTAGGGCCTAGGATCATTATATCCTTGGACATTACTAGAATTTTAGCCATCTTATAGCACTTCTTCATGAACGTACACATCTCTAGCAAGGTCTTATCCTTGCTGTCTGACACTCCAACCTTGGACAGTGGTAGTGTTCTTGCGTCAAAGTCCATTTCAGCTGTAGCAACAAGACTCTTCAAACCATTGTGACATTCACTCACCTTTCCCGAATCTACACCTCTTAGACATAATGTGATGTCTTCTTTACCCAGTATTTCTTTAACTTGTAGGTCAGATGTCAGATTCTCAATTTCAGTATTAAAAACTGATGTAAGATAGAGCCACAGTCTAAAAGACATAACTATATCCATAGTCACAATTTCCCTTGTCTGAGAATTTTGGCTTATTCCCTTTTGTCCATCAGATGGATCTACAGCTATTTGCGTTGGTTCCTCACCTTTTTTGAGCCTGCCACTGAAGCTATTGGACCTTCTCAGGGTTGATTCTGAAGGCATAATGGGGAAACTTTTGACATCTTGGTCTCCACTCAAACAAGCTGGAGTGAGTGTAGGTTTCTTGTCATATGGAAAGTGACCAAATTTTGATGGGTCACCTTTCAGTTCTTGGATATCCATCTTGCTAGTGCTGGTTTTTGCACTTGCACTACCACGTATGGTGTTTGGATCCAGATTACTATTCATTGATGGTTTGATAAGGGGAAGAGAGTGTGGCTGTCCACTGTCAGGAAACTTTATTTCCTTTACATGTGCACCTTCAACCAATTTGGGAGTTTCTGATTTGTAAAACGTTAAATCCTTTATGCCACTGCACACATCACTACTAAAATTGGCAGCCATTTTTCGTTCCTTCCCAGACTCCGTTTGTTTGGTCTTATACCCTTTACTTGACTTGATTTGTGTGTCTGAATGGCTTGGGAGTTCAGTTTTGCCTGAAATGAAGTCTGACTTATTGAATAATTTTTTGTCTATATCCGAAATTGATAGTGGAGCAGAAAGCTTGGAAGAGTCAAAGAAAGAATCTGTGTATTTATTTCTGTCAGGCCAACTACCAGGCTTCAGCCATTCTAGATCACTTGGGACATGTCTCTCTTGTGAAACTACAGTTTTTTTCAAATCGAACATGTCTTCTGTTGATTTCTCAATTCTTTGACTTGGGAAGGTGCACTGTCCAGTGGGTGAATGGTCTTCGAAATTTTTCAGTTCCACAGAATTCTGTCTTCTCTTACTAGCATTCTCACTAGGAATCCCTCTTTGGTTTGCATCTTGGAGGTCCTTCTTTGGTATGAATAGATCATGAGAATCCTGAAATGATGGTGGAAGGATGCCTGACGACTCTGATGATGCTGAACTTCCTTGTTTCGATAAGGTACTTTTGGATTGAACAAACAGATCATCTGAGTGGATTTCTTTCTCCATCCCAAACCCTCGCATATCACCAATAAACTGCTTGGCTTCAGATACGTCACTTTTACTTCCAACCATATACACATTCCTGTCCTCTTCATTGATCATCAGCTTTGGCAGCCTCTTCCTAAGGGACTCTAGAGCAAGGGTGAGTTCCTTCTCTGGAATTCCATGCTTATAAACATGCTCCTTGCGTAACTGCGACTCTTTCTGCTGGTACAGATGTGCCAGATCTCGATGGGCATTTTTAACAGAACTTATGTTACATTTAGACAGGGCTGTTTTTGGTTTGAGATACAAAGTCGTGATGTCGTCACAATTCACATCCAGAACCTCTACACTGTGCTGCCTGAGGATGCTCTGGTACTCCTTGAAGCAGAATTTATGGAGATAACGGAAGATATCTGAATCAACAATCAGGGAAAAGTCTTCAAGCGAAGTTCCAATATCTGGTGCTGAGTCCCATTTGTCTTCCTTTAAAACCGTATATGAAGCTTGATCTCTGTAACTACTTGGCAGAGGTAAACCTGTAAAGAACAATCATGTAGTTTACATCGGCAGGGATTTTTCTCTTAGCATCGTTCAAGTCGCTGTATTTTAGTGTCTAGGGGGCAGTCCTAATTTGAGATAACTGGCAGTTCCATGGTTTCACTGCAGCCCCTAACTACATACTGCATGTGTTTCTTTCTTTCCACAGTAGGAGGGTAAGAGAAGTGCACCAACATCCCTGTCTAATTTTGTATTTCTTATATAGATTTGCTGAAATGTTGTTGTACATTAGAAGATTAAAGACCATACTCTGCTGAGTGTCTGAGTCTGTTTTTATGGTGTCGACGCCTTAATCATGTTAACAATACATTCCTCATCAATACATTAGTTGTGTTGAGGTAAGGAATAAAACACTCCGTGTTGTGCTGCTATAGGAAAATAATAAACAGTGGGCTGGTGTGATATGTTACTTTCACCACCCTGAAAGTGTTAATTTTCCATTAATAGCACATCCAAGTGTTAGCAAGTTGTTTATTCCTCTTATATCACAGCAATTTCCAACAATTACAGCTTTTTATTTAGTAAAGAATCATACTTTTTAACTGTTTATAGTCACATCTAATTTTCAAAAAACAAGTTAGTTCCTGTTATCACTTACATTAGAGCAGCTGTAAACAGCCATTCCCTCACCAGCCTCTATTTATTCTCTCTCTTGAATTTAGTAACACAAAAATGTCCATCAGAAACTGCAAAGAAGAGTAAACTCCTCTGTCCTGAAGATGTAAGGCTGGCTGTAAAATCATTATTAAGCTTGAAGTAAAGGATTATAAGTGTAGGAATTGGCGTACCTGTTTTCCAGCTTTTACTCTCCAGGTCTGGATCCAAGTCTTCACTCCGCATGGTGTATGTTACTAACCCAGTGTCTTCATTTCCCCCTACGTGGCTGCTGACGAATTCCTCCAGGGGTGAGTTATACATCTTTTTGCTTTCTGTCTTTGGTTGTGGTTTATAATTTGAGTGCTGGTCCTGAGTGAACATTATCATCAGAACAGTATGTTAAAAAAAACCTTGATACTGATAAGCATACAGCCATTTTAACAGCTTTCAGTACATCATGATATCTGTGTACAGCTTCTGGCCTCCAAAGGGGACGACATTAAATTTCGTTTGTTTAAAGCAGAATTATTAAAAGGAGTTTATTCCAGCAATATAGGCAGACTAACTGAGCGGTTCCCAAAGTGGGGCTGCTTAAAAGTCACAAACGTTGTTTTTCTACTAAATAACGTGATTAAACACATCACAGCGCTATTGGACCTATTTTCTAAGAAGATGTTGTTTAATTTTCTATAACAGCAGCTCTGAAAGTAGTGCACACGTTACAATACATTATCGTTGCTATTGTAACAGATTAAAAAAAAGGTGTGTAATCATTAATATGATGAACTTTTTTGTAAGGAGATTTTAACATTTATGGAAGGAGTCTCCAGTGTCAGAGGTAAAGCTGAAACTTTGACATCTTCAGGATGCTTTTTTGTTGTTTCTCTGTAACATATTTTTTTGTCTTATTAACTTCAAGAGAGAGAATAACAAGCGGCTGGTGAGGGAACGACTGTTTATAGCTGCTATAACGCAAGCGACAACAGGAACTAACTTGATTTGTGGATGTTCTACCACATTAAATGCAACTATAAATGGATAAAATGTATGATGTGATGATATTCAATAGATTAAAAAATTGTAATTTTTGGCATACTGCTGTGGTATAAGAGGAATAAAACGCTTGGGGACGTGCTGTTATAGGAAAATAATCAACTAACAGAAACTCTGCTTCATCGCACCACCCTGGTGTTTATTATTTTTCTATAACAGCACAACATAAAGAGTTATACTGTATATTATATATACATATTAGTCCACAGAAAAATAAAAACAAGAACATATTTTGTTCCACTCACATTTGAATAAAGTCCAAATATTAATAATAATAATGAGGGGAAATGATTTGAATTGATTTTCTTGAAATTGTGATCTAAGTGCATTTTTCTGTAGAGAGATTGTAAAATGAATATGAACATGTTAGTGAATAAAATCAAAGCTCACGTAGTTGTATTTAAATGAAAAATAAAAAATAAAAACTCAGATGTTGGCTGTAGAGTGTTAAAGGTTTATTACCTGTTTTTCCAGCGATCCCAGCACCAGGCTGCTGAGCGACTGAACCTCGCTGTAGCGTCCTTGCAGAGTGTAGAGGTCTTTCTGATCGTCGAAAATCAAATGGACATCTGGAAAACTTTTATGCAAAGACAAAAGAGAGTTTTTTCCTCCCGGGAGCTTCCTGTGGTTCACCACCACCGACATACGCAGCAGGACCTGAGGAGGAGGAGGAGGAGGAGGAGGAATGAAAAAGAAAGAATTAACACATTTTCTTTAAAAATGTCCTTCATGAGCTATGTCCATGATCAGCAATACTGTGAACAGAGAAAGAGAGAGGGAGAGACGGAAATGAGGAACGACTGAATATGAGAGAATCTGAATAAAAGTGAAGACAGCCATTACCTGATCTGCGTCCACTTCTTCATCATGAAGACTGATGGTGATGGCATAGCTTTTGTCATTGACCTTGAGAACCTGCTTTCCTCTCTGAGCGAGTCTCAAGGCAACTGTTAGAGAGAGAGAGAGAGAGAGAGTGTGTAACAGGGTCAAAGGTCATAATCTGAGATGCGTACAGTTTAGCGTACATGACGTAACGAGTATACAACAATGAAATGTAATTGTTTTATTTATATAAAAATAAAACTGTTACCTTTGCTCTCCTCAAAGGTGATGAAGGCCGTACCAGGCATGGTTTTGGAAACAGTGACCGAGCTGATGTCACCTCCGCCATTCTTTTTACGCAGGAAATGGATCTGAAGTTTGTCTATGAGCCGATTTTCAGAACCGTCCACGGGCAGACCGCTCACTCGGATCGTCCTCGCTTCGCCAGCCATCCTGACAGTTAGGGAAAAGAAAAGAGTACAATTACACTTTATGGGTTTTATATGTTCCTGGTTTAATATCTTAAAAAAAAAAAACATTTTTATGTATTATTAAACACTTCACCAGTGTCAGAGGTAAAGCTGTAACGGTACGTTTTCGAACATCATCAGGACAGAGGAGTTTACGCTTCTTTCAGGTTTCTAGGTAACGTGTAACAAGCTGCATTTTTTTTTTGTCTTATTAACTTCAAAAGAGAATAAAGAGAGGCTGGTGAGGGAACGAGTGTTTATAGCTATAGCTGCTATAATGTAAGCGACAACAGGAATGAACTTGTTTTACAAACAGTAAGTGTAACTATAAAGGGATAAACATTACAACGTTCTCTAACACACGATAAATTATTAGTCAGTAAAACACTATGGGACGTGCTGTTATAGGACACAACACCGCCTGGCGTCATGTGGCGGATTGTTTTCCTGTAACAGCACCACACGCAGTGTTTTATTCCTGACTAAACACCTGGCGTCCTTTAGCCGCGATGCTAACACTCACACTCAGGCCTAGAGAGAGAAACAACACCTGTCCTGATTTATTCTTTTTGTAAAACAGATGCAAAATTTTTTCTTTCTTTCTTTTAAAGTATATATCCAAAATATAGGCAAGGTCACACAATTATTAACACAATTAAAAAAAAATAAACATTAATGACGCGCGCGCAGGGGAAAATGCTCTCTAAAAACAAAAACGTCGAAGTTTAGAAACTTCACCTCTCCGCTTTAACTGAGCTGCAGTTCAGTAAAATTACACTCAGAGTGGAAGGATTTGCTTTAAAGTCGCTCACTCTCCTGTGAGAAGCCTCGCACACACACACCTTTTCTGGGGTCTTCTGCTCTTCTTCTGTGGAAACCAGGTCGCTACCTTCAGCAGCTTCCAGCTCTCTGTTTGTGAGAAAAAGAAAGTGAAAGTAGCCTCGCGCGAGGTCAGGCGATGACGTAGGCATCTCATTTGCATATTAAATGAGGTCCAAAACGCTAAATAAATAAATAAACAAACAAATTAGGGATTTTAATTACGTTTTTATTACACGTCCAAAATTATAAATTAAAATTTTTTTTTAAATTAATTAATTTATTTTTTAAATCTTAATTCACCATTCCTATGTTTATGTTGTAATGAATTTGGAGGAATATACTGTACACTGTTCCTAATGTTTTCTACATTTAAAGAAGAGTTCATTCCCACATTTGCATAACTGTAATCAGGTCCAGGGATTTTTTTTTCTTTTCTTTTTTCCATTACAGCACTTTAGAAGCCGATATTTACACCACGGCGCTGCTGATTCTAGATTCGGATTTAATTTAAAGGAAAACTTTTTGTTATGGAGTGAAGAAGCTTACTATAAGGAGATGTCTAATTATGCTGGAAGGAGTCTCCAGTGCCAGTGCTTTGTAACGGTCAGTAACAGGAAAGTCCACTTCACCCCACCCCACCCTGTCACTGATTAGTTTCCTATAACTCCATTAGTGTATTATTCGTTACATACTGTAACTCATTATCATGCACATGTGCACATTAACATCGGGTTTGTTACACTAAAGTATATTACTATGTTAGTAATATTTATATATATATTATATATACACACACTTATTACTACGTAATACACTAATACTGTATGCAATAGCACTGAGTGTCTATTAGTGCAATATTCATTAAGCTTCACAGTTTAGTTTATCATTATATAATAATTCATATAACCTGATTAACTCTCCATTAAGAGAATTGCCAATTATTACAACTTCCATTTAAGGTCACGTTAATGAAGCAACTGATCTGATAAGTAATCTAATAATCTGATTATTAAGCAAATAGCAGCATATATTCAGCTGTCTTACTAAAGTATTTACATTTAAATTGTAGCTTTACTTCATCAGTGTAATTGATGGAAATAAAAAATATGTACTAATTTTTTTTAAATGCTCCTATTTTGCATTCTTTTCTAATATTACAACAATATTCATTACAAATTATATTATTGACCAACAGCTTGAGTGAAAAGGAGAATCTATGAAATATTTACATGAATTTCAGAGTATTAGGTTTTTACACGTTTGTGTAAAAACCTGATGATCCATTTTAGATCAAATCCGTCAGAGTGTCGTCTGATCTCGCTCTCCGACAGAAGAGCTCAGACCCGAGGAAAATCTGACCTTCTGTACGAAGTATCACAAGTGTGCTTACATTTAAATATGGAGCTAGAAATAGTGCAGAATCTTCGATATTAAATATTCAGGATATTGAACATATAATTTCTTTGTTTTAAATATTTGAGAATTCTAAAACCTGTTTATTTCCAAGTTTACATGGAAAAAGAAAAACTAATTTTCAGTGAAGTCTCAGACTCTTGGACCCCAGTGTCCTGTTTTTGGAGTCAGTTCAGTTGCAGTGTTTTAATCGAGCACAAGAGGG
>JAKKZN010000012.1:552918-565224 GCA_033441825.1 Pangasius elongatus
AGTCTCAGACTCTTGGACCCCAGTGTCCTGTTTTTGGAGTCAGTTCAGTTGCAGTGTTTTAATCGAGCACAAGAGGGCGCCCCTCCTTCACTCATCACACTCGTTATTGACTTCAGACTTTAGACTTTAGTGTCACATCACAGTTCACACAGTTTATTCAGGACAAACATTTTAAGAGGTGAGTGAAATTCTATAGTTCTCAAATCAAGCATTAGGTTAAATAGATCTTTGTGATGAGTGTTAACTATCTCACACACACACACACACACACACACACACACACACACACACACACAGATTCCTGGCTTCTGTGCAAATCTCGGTTTTGTTACTAACCAAAGTACCTTATACACAATCAGGTCAAATTTCTTTGTGATTTTTTTAAATGAGAATGTTTTGAGAATTAAATTTAGAGAAACAGAGAATGGACGACGCCCTTTTGGCCGCTCCCGTTAGGGGTCACCACAACGGATCTTTGGTCCGCATATTTGATTTGGCGCAGTTTTTATGCCAGATGCCCTTCCTGATGCAACCCTCCCCAATTTTTCCGGGCTTGGGCCTGGCACTGAGAGCGCACTGTTGCACGCAACCCCAGTGGCTGG
The DNA here is from genome assembly GCA_033441825.1 of Pangasius elongatus. Classification (NCBI taxonomy): domain Eukaryota; kingdom Metazoa; phylum Chordata; class Actinopteri; order Siluriformes; family Pangasiidae; genus Pangasius; species Pangasius elongatus. The sequence goes on from JAKKZN010000012.1 coordinate 553,521, forward strand.
ACCCTGGACCCTGTTTGTTTGTTTGTTTTGTAAATAATATATTCCAAATGTAACATCTCCTAAGCTCACGAGCTTAACTGGAGATCAGGAAGGGTAAGCCGCAGCATCCAGGCCTCAGCACTTCAGTGTGAACAGTGTGAACAGTGTGACGTAATCATGGAGTAAACAGACGTCATGTGGAGGCTTCGCTCGCCGTGTAGTGCTCCCGTCAGCTGACATTCCGAGATGGGCTTTGAGGAGCAGTGCGACTCTTTGTAGTCGTGGAAATTGTCCTGAAATTGCAACAGCGCCCCTGCAGTACTGGCGAATTCGTAAGTGATGGCTAATACGAAAACGCAGACAGCACGCAAGCTTTAGCCATGTTGTGCTGAAGTTCATCTAGAGGACATTTAAGCCCACAGATCTTGGAAACGTGTTACAAGGTCATGCCCTTCTGGAAGACTTATCATGAAGGAACTGCTTATTATTACCATTTCAGGACATTTTGTTTCAATATCTATGTACACACGTACGTATTTTTAGCGATTTGCTAGCGAGAGAAGAGATGAGACAAGCTGTCACAGACATCTAAATGACTCCGCTGATAATAATCTGTTTAACGAGCTGTTTAACGAAATATTTTATCACTCACAAACAACGTAGCAGCTGGCGAGCTAGTTTATCTGTTCACACGAGGGCCGCCAATAATCACTTCATTGTGGAGGAATTTACTAAAGCAAATCTCCTTTGTTTTTATCTCTTATGTCATTTTATTTCTTGTCTCATCTCTTTTGTCTCATGCTCTGTATCATCTCACATCTCATCTCTTCTCTGAAGTCATGTCTCATCTCTTTCGTCTGTACTTTTGTATCATCTCATGTCTCATTTCTTGTCTCATTTGTCTCATCTTCCATTTGTTGTCTTATTTCTTGTTTTATCTCATTTGTCTCATTTCCATCTCATTTGTCTTATGTCTTGTCTTATCTCATTTGGTTCATTCTTTGCCTCATTTCATTTGTCTCATCTCATGTCTCATTTCTTGGCTTATATCTTGTCTTGTCTCATTTGTCTCATCTCGCTGGTATCATCTCATGTCTCATTTCTTCTCTCATATCATGTAATTTCTTGTCTCATTTCTTATATTTTTCTTGTTTTATCTCATTTGTATCATCTCTTGTCTCTTCTCGTTTGGTTCATTCTTTGCCTCATTTCTTTTGTCTCATCTCTTCTCTCATATCATGTCTCATCTTTTGTATCATCTCAAATGTCTGAGCTTATTTGTCAGATCCAGTTTTATCTCATGTTTCATTTCTTGTCTCATCACCAGTGTAATTTGTTTTATTTTGTAAACCATGATGAAATTTATTGGAAATTAAAAATTCAATTTTATTTGTATAGCACTTTTAACAATGGACGTTGTCACAAAGCAGCTTTACAGAAATAAATACATTCAGAATATACATTTTAAATTTATATATTTATTCCTTATGAGTGAGGCAGAGGAAGGAACCTTGAGAGGAACCAGACTCAAAAGGGAACCCATCCTCATCTGGGTGTAACGGATAGTGCGATTATAAATAATTCCCTTCTATAACTGTGTACTATAAGGACAAATAGTGCAATTGTGTAACCAGGAATTTCATCACAGTTTTCACATGAAGTTTATTTTGTTGACGTTAAACTGTTCACTGATGGAGACTCGAGTGCAAAACTGTCCATGAGAATTGAAGTCCAAAGCCATCTTCATGGTTTCTAAGTGGAACCGTCTTCAGTAATCTCATGTATCTTTAGGCTGTCCGTGTGGTCCATCCTCAGCCGCAGCAAGTGATTTCCAAGTGAAAAATGCTCTATAATAACTTTTTTTTCTTGCTCTTATTCTTATCCATTTGCTCCACGACTTTTTATCGTCATCGTACTGATCAATGTTTCGCATTTCTACAGTAAAGTTGGCTTGGGAAGAGAAGGCGACTTGGCAGGTAGGTAAGGCGATACAGGGTGCTGATTTCAGATTCCTATATTATTTAAAAGCAGGCGAGTTCTCAGGAGGTGTAGCCAAGGGCGCTGTAAGGGCGGGGAAGCCCTGAATGATTCAGGAGGATTCAAACGTAGACAAGGGCACTGGAACATGAGTGCTGGAGTGAGGAGAGCTGTAGGCGTTTGTCAGGCGGCCAAGGATTTCTAGTTTTACTCCTGAGCTCAGCATGTACACTAGTCAGCTACCATCTCTTTCGGTTTATCTTATTAACACGGTCATGTTACTGATACTGCTGTACTGCTATAAAGCTAGAGTCTGGAGCAGGAACAGTGTTATTTATGTGAACATTGCAGGATTAAGTCGATAAACACACACACACACACACACACACACACACACACACACACACCAGACCCATGGTGTCCATTTACAATAACACATGGATGTACATTGCTGATTCAGCAATGCTCCCTATTTATAGGATGTGTTATGATCTTGATCCTGCGCACACACACACACACACACACACACACACACACACACACACACACTTGTCTAGCCACACCTAAAATTTCCCTTTTTGTAGTATCTAAAAGATCATTTCATATATACATGTGATATATGAATGTGGTCTGATGTGTCCAAAAACACACACTACACTTTATTGTCACTCCACACTGTAAGTATTCTAGCGTAAGTGTTTATGTGGTAATGGAAGGAGCACTCTGAGGAACCTCCAGCTCTGTGGTTGAGGTTACAATGACCTTCACGCTGGCATAGCTCCAGAGTTGGAGGAGATTTGGCCAGAGACGTTGAAGTCACTAGATAAGGTTGGGGTCATGTGCTTGAAACACTTCTGCAATGCTGCATGGAGATTTGGGACAGTGCCTTGGGACTGGTGTTCAGATAGTGTGTTCCATTTATAAAGGGACTCACACCCCTTTGCATCACAGGAATACCAGCGTTCTGGAAATGATACTGGAGGAACAAGGCAGGTTCCTCCCAGACCGTGGATCAGCGGAGAAGCTCTTCATGAGGGATCATGAGAGTATGCAGGAGTACGGGGAACCTGGGAATCTGAGCTGTGTGTGCATTATTGACGTTAAGTGGAAAGGTGGATGTTAGGACGAGCGTGTATCTTGAATCCACTCCTGTTTGCGGTTTTCATGGACTGAGTATCAAGCCACATCAAGGTTGGAGAGATGTCCAGTATGGAGGGCGTTTCGGAAGAACCTCGGAGTAGAGCCGTTGAGTTGAGGTGGTCTGGGCAACTTACGCAAACTTACCAAAGGGCAACGTACCAAAGACGAAGACATGTTCGGTGTCTGATGCATGCTCATTTGGTTTTCTTCTGGAGATAAAAAAGTAAACAAAAGTCTATTGCTCCCAGAAATTGTTCTGGAAATACACGCCCGAGTCTTCATACACTTACATGAAATGTGGTACTGTATGCTACTTATAATCACTTTTAAAAATATTTCAAAATATCTGCTCTAAATAGCACTCTACATTCATACTAGCAGGTGTCATGTCTCTCGAGTCACTTGTAGTCTGTCTCTTGTGGGCTTGGCCTGTCCAGCATTTTTTTAATGTCTGATGAGAAACTGTATAAGTTTTATATATATACATATCTTCTAAAGCTATCTAGTTAAACAAGAATTAAATAACGCGCTAATCAGGCTGAAAATTCGTACTCAACTTCGTACTAGCTACCTACTAGCTACGTGCACTCACCAGAGACACTGACGATCTGCTCCTTTCTTCCAACCTTTATTTTTCTTCCTAACGTCTCTATACACACTTAATGACAGTGAGAGATGGAACAGGATCAGATGTTACCATGAAACCACGCTTATAAGTTTTTTTTTTTTTTTTGTGTTAGACAGTAACCAGGAACTATGACTGCAGGTAGGAACTAAAGTCGTGAGCGGGGAAGTGAGGAAACGTTGCACCACGCATGGTGTAGGATCGATCCGAGGATTTATTCAAGCTGATTGTTTGGATTTGTTGCTTCTTTACAGCGTCATAGTCACATCCCGAAACGTAGCTTGTCGTTTTGTCACTGTCACTGGAATCACACTTCACGCACGAGTGTGGAAAATAGTGTGAACGTAGAGTCAGGTATAAACCCAGCCTGAAGTACGCGTGCAGACGCAGCGACTGCGTGACTGACAGTTTTCACATGCTGATGATGTCCACTAGGGTGCAGAGCAGAGCTGAGCGATTTCCACAGGTTGCAGAACGTTCAGGGATTTCCGTTCGGCTAGTCTGGGACACGGTTTCGTCGCTCTGCAGCGGCACGAACACGCTCTGTTAGTTTCTGTTATGACCTGTGTCTCAAATCGAAATCTGTGACCTTACATTTGAAATATTTAATAAAATCCAGATGAGTTTTTTTTTAAACTAACCAGGAATTGAAGAACTCACTTAATGTTAATATGGAAAGGCTGGCTAGAGTAGTGCATGAGTACACGATTTGAGACGCAGCTCGACATTCTGGAAAAGAAAAGTTTTGTGGGATTTGATTTGATTTGTGCTCAGCGATGAGTTTATCCAAAACTACATTTTTTTTTATTAAGATTATATAAGAGACCATTGTACACTGAGAACACACGCACAAAGGCCCATTGTCATAATTAAAAACCATCTCTAATCCAGACAAGGTCATCATACCCCAGGCGTGTGTGTGTGTGTGTGTGTGTGTGTGTGTGTGTGTGTGTGTGTGTGTGTGTGTTATATATTGTTATGAGAGAGGGAGAGAGCTATATAAATAAAAGCTATTATTAGTATAGTATTTGTATAACATGAACACTTGGTGGTGTGTTAAAATACCAGATGTGGGCAGTATCCAAATCCACACTGTACTCCCTACATAGTGCATTATTTTAGCACTTGTAGTCATCCTACACTCATAATGAAGAATATCCTGTTTGTGCACTATAGAGTGAACAGGGTGAGTGGATTGGGACACGCCCAAAGTGGACTGATGATGGTGATTATGTGCACTTTATAGTGAACAGGGTGAGTGGATTGGGACGCGCCCACAGTGGACTGATGGTGGTGATTATGTGCACTATATAATCAATAGGGTGAGTGGATTGGGACGCGCCCACAGTGGACTGATGGTGGTGATTATGTGCACTATATAGTGAATAGGGTGAGTGGATTGGGACGCGCCCATGGTGGACCAATGACGGTGATTATGTGCACTATATAGTGAACAGGGTGAGTGGATTGGGACGCGCCCACGGTGGACCGATGGTGGTGATTATGTGCACTATATAGTGAACAGGGTGAGTGGATTGGGACGCGCCCACAGTGGACCGATGATGGTGATTATGTGCACTATATAGTGAACAGGGTGAGTGGATTGGGACGCGCCCACGGTGGACCGATGACGGTGATTATGTTCACTATATAGTGAACAGGGTGAGTGGATTGGGACGCGCCCACAGTGGACTGATGGTGTTTATTGTTTATGTTTATATTGTATTGTATTGCATAAATATGCGATTTTTTTGTTTGTTTGTTTGTTTGTTTTTCCTCCTGGTCTTTATGTGTGAACACAATTCTCAGTAAATTTAATATTTATGATGTCAGGCGACGCACTGTCGCGGCCGAATGTGACGTCATCAGCCTGTCCTTCCCGCCCCTCCTCGCGCTCTGTCCGGTGCGGCAGCGATGTCCCGGAGCTCGCGCGACCTTCAGCCGGTACTGTTACTGCTGTTCATTTATCGCTGCCGTTATTCTGCTCTTTCCGGTGTGTTCTTGATTTTTTTTTCAGTGTGTCATCCTCTCTCTCTCTCTCTCTCTCTCTCTGTCTCTCAGTCTCTCTCTCAGTCTGTCTCAGTGTGTGTGTGTGTGTGTGTGTGTGTGTTTAGAGGAGGGGTGGCATTTCAGTGCACGCGCTGTACGGCAATGCAGGATTCACTGCGGCGCGCTCGCGCTCCCAAAGTTCACAGCGGCGCGCGCGGAGAATCAGAGAGCAGCTGTCAATGAGCTTTCAGTAATTTTAGGGGTCCAAGCACGGACAGAGCTGGAACCCTGCGACAACTGTGATTATTTTTATCTATATTTTATTATTATTTTGTTACATTTTTATTCTTTTTTTTTTAATATTTTGTTTTTCTGGGCATCAGAAGGTTCATGAAGTATATAGGAAAAATATTCCTTGTATTGTTAATGCTAAATTGTTTAAAAAAAAACAACAACCCTGAAAAACTTGCTTATCGATATTTTAACTAACGCGTGATCTTTAACCATACAAGAACTCTGAGATAAACTTCTTTCATGGACGTGTTGGTCTATTTTTATGGTTTCCTACATTACCCACGATGCTGTTCGGCTACCTGCTGATAGAGGTGCAGTGGGATTTAGCCCTCGCTTCCTCTCTATGTTAAGAGCGTGATGCAGCGGCGCTTGCACTTCTTTAGTCTTTTCCAGCTCTCTCACCTCGTCATCTGTACACCGACCAAACAGATCAGTTTTCAACGCTTCAACTTTCATGCTAATACCACCACCACGCCATCGCGCAATCACGCCATCACGGCATCACGCCATCGTGCTCGTCCTCTCTTCAATCATTGACTAGCCGAGTCTCTGCTGTAACTTAGCGCCGTATAGCTGCATTGCATTCTGGGACTTTAAGTCCATCAACGTCTCCGCTACTTTTATTCTACACTGGATTTCTCATTAATAAGAATAGTTCATGGGGTTCAAGGTGGAGTTTAACTTTAATTATTCTAACTTGCTATAGTCACAGAGTTCTACATAGAATCTTTAAGGACAAACCATAGAACTGCTAGGATTCAAGATTTTAAAATGTAGCCTGACTTAACAGAAGAACGCTTAGCATATAAGATGAAGGATTAAAAAAAACCACCAAATTTGTGCAAAATACCTTCCACTACTCCGTCAAATGAGAGACACCCACATCGGCCTGATTGTGGTGGTGTAGTGTTATAGAATACCAGACTGTTCACAAATTGGCTCAAAATCTCAAAAGTGGGTGGGACTAAAATCTTCAAATGCTAAATTAGTGTGGTTTTAGCCAAGAATTCAGGGAAAAAATAAATATACAGTCCCCTCCGAAAGTACAATAAGCCTGGAAAAGCAACACAGAAGAAGAATGCAGCAGTTTGGTGATGTCAGTGAGTCACCGGCTTGATGCAGTTATTGCAAGCGAGAGATATCCCACCAAATATTAAGTGTTATTTATGTTACGACTGTCTGTTCCAATACTTTTGCTCACCCAAAAATTGGGTGGTCTGCTACCAAAGATGCCATGTTCCAAGTTGTTTAACACGTCTAGATGTAAATATCAGGAAATGAAAGCTGAAATTCCGATCTATCGTCCCGTATTCACTGTCTGATCTCAAACCCAAATGTCTTCAATTTATAGCAAAACTCCAGCGGGGTTTGCTTTGGCTTGATGATGTCGGTCTCAGAAGATCATTTGGTTGGTGTCTATGCTGCGGCCTGAGCACTGGATGTTCAGTGGAATGCAGCTTTGCATGTCTGCTGATCTGCCGTCTACCACGAGTCCAAGCCCACGGTTTCATGTAATTCATTCCTGGGGGAATGAATACCCTCCTGTGTGACCTTGATGGTTAATATTTTGTATGATTTTTCTAGAGCAGCATTTATATCAGTTGGTCCAATTTTTTTATGAGAAAAAATATTTCACTATTAACCTTAATTTTCAGTAGATAGACTTGTTTTTGTGTGGAAAAACCATGAATAGCGCTCCCCAGTGTGTTCCTAGAGGAACCTAGTGTTCAAGTTTCGTGACAGTAGGTCAGGGTTAACCCTGTCAAATGCCTGCTGAAAGCTGATTGGCTGATGGTAGCCATGTTTTTTTGTGATCAGGTCATTATCAAAGGGCCATTTAGATATTAGCACAGACACAGTGGATTCAGAAAGTATTCAGACCCCTTTACTCGTTGCACATTTTATTGTGTTGTGGATTTGATTTTTAATGGACACGATTGACATTTTTACATTTTGACAAAAACTGAAATCTCTTATTCACAAAAGTATTCAGACCCTTTATTCAATACTTTGTAGAAGCCCCTTTGGCAGCAATTATAGCTACAAGTCTTCTTGGATGCATCTCTACAAGCTTTGCACATCTGGATCTGGGCAGTTTATCACAATCTTCATCTCAGATCCTCTCAAGCTCCATCAGATTGGAACGCCTGTGAGTTGCCATCTTCAGGTCTCTTCACAGATGTTTGATGAGGTTTAAGTCTGGGCTTTGGCTGGGCTATCAGATAGTAGCGGGTCGCATCCTGAATCCATTAAAATTTTGTGATGATAGCTCAGTGTTAACCCTGTCAAATGCCTGCTGAAATCTGATTGGCTGATGGCAGCCATGTTTTTTTAATTAATTAGGTCATCATCAAAAATTCACTTACACATTAGCACATGGATGCAGTATACTGAATTTCAGCTTGATGCAACTTACAGTTGCTAAGAAACAGTTATCTCACCTTAGCTCCACCCCTTGTATGATCACACCACAAACTTTGTACCTGACCTCAGAACCTTGTCTTCTATAAGCCTTTCAAATTTCATGTTAATCTATGCAAGCAATTCTGCGTCACTCTTTGAGTAATTTAGGCTCCACCGCAGTAGATCTGATTGATATATGGCAGCCAGATTGTTAACAAATGTCAACATGTGTCTTCTCATTACTGAGGTTTACGCTCTACTGAGTAGTTTGGCACCAGATTTTTGAAGATCGGGCAAAAAATCCTAGGACTAGTTTGCAAAAGTATGTTTTGCGTATGTTATGTAAAAGTATGTTATGCTAATTATCATAACTTGGAGTGGACGGCTCTAAATGGTTCTTGAGGCTTTTTGTGTTTGGGAGAACCCAAGGAATCACTGGCAAAAAGAATTTTCTTTTTAAGAATTACGATTCATTGGATATGGACCACAACGTAAAACCTTGTGCTGTGTGGGTCCTTCATGTGCCTGAGTTGTGGGGGTTTCTATGACTTATGGTCTTTGCTCTTCATATCATTTTCACAGGGAATCAGAATAATAATAAAAAGAATAAAAATCCTAACAAAAACATCAGGGTTTCAGCACCTTCGGTGCTTGGACCCCTAAAAATATACTCGCAAGTGGCGATCTGTGGGGTCCAAGCACTCTTCACAAATAGCTCCCCCGATGGTCAGTTCTTGCCAGGTTACAGAGAACAATAAAGAGACCACAGATTAACATAATTTTTTATGGGAGCTCAATGCAAACCATGTGAAATGCCTGCTGAAATCTGATTGGCTGATGGTGGACATGTTTTTAAAGTAACCCCATCATTATTAGAAATCCACTTTCAGACTAGCACAACAATCCAGTGCACCAAGTTTCAGCTTGATTGGTGTTGAGGTCCCTGAAAAACGTATTTTAAAAAGTCAACCATTCTGAAAATTAAGTGTCCTGCCTTAGAATCTAATACTGAAGAAGTCTTTCACGTTTCGTGTGAATTCATTTAATATTCCAGCTGTTGGAGTAATTTAAGCTCGAGCAATGAATTCTTTAGATTGTTCTGTTTCAGTGCATTTGGTTGTGGCATGCGAGCTAGCTGATGTACGGAAAATAATCAACAAAGTAAAGGAAAGTTACTGTTGCCACCCTGAAGTTTGTGCTTGGACGCCTAGTAAAAAGCTGATTCTTTATTTTCCCATTTTCATTCCGGGATGGAAAGTAAATGAGCGCTACAGATGTGGTAGAAACTACCTTCTACAAACCTCCAACAAATTTGTCTTCTAGCGTTCAACAGAACTAAACCGTTGAACTTATTCACAGACACCCAACAATGCCTGAAATAATAGTTAGAACACATACCGTTCCTGCTCCAGCACACCCGATTGACTCATCGGCACATTGTCACGCTCTTTATTCAGTGTCAGAGCAGAAATGGAAGCTAAAACATGCAATCTACAGTTTGGCTACATTTCTCAAATGCCTCGCTGTGTCTTCTGCTGCCGTCTCAGACACAAGCTTACGCGCTGGACAGAGAAGAACTTCACGTTAAACAACGTTCTTGCAACCGTCTTTTTGTCCTAAATGACACGAGACACTGTGGTGCATGCTATAGAGTGTGTTCTCACTGACTGGATAAGAACATTTCCTGTTTTTTATCCTGACTGGAAGTGCAGTGGGTGATATTACCATGCCACAAGAAGTAATATGTTTCAGACGAAAGCACATGCAGTGAGCGAGTTAGTAACAAATTTGTAATAAGTTTGAATAATAATGTTTTGTTTCAGTGCATACCACACAGATTACAATTTCCTATTTATTTAAAAAAAAAAAACGACACATCACTCTTTTCATTTCTTTGTAGTAACGTTATGGAAATGAGTGAGTTCATGTTGTCACTTACGTTATAGCAGCTATAAACAGTGGTTCCCTCACCAGCGTCTCTTTATTCTCTCTCCTGAAGTCAATGAGACAAAAAAAAACACAGCTTGTTACCAAGAAACCGCAAAGAAGCGTAAACTCCTCTGTCCTGAAGAGTCAGAAAACTTAAACTTACACCTTTACCTCTGACACTGGAGACTCCTTCCGTAAATGTTAAACAAATAAACATCTCCTTACGAAATGTCAACAATTATTTTTAATGTTAGCTGTTACTATAGAAATGATAGCGTATTAGAACGAGTGCATTAATATAGACCTGCGCTACTGTCAGAGCTGCTGTTATAGAGAATTAATCAACACCTGACGACCAATCAGAGCGCAGAATTCTACAGTGCTGTGGGATAAACCGGATAAACCGGGATAACGGTATAGACAAATTCTATATCTTAAGAAGCGCTTCATTCATCAATTCAGTGCCACACCCTGCACAGATAAATGCTCAAATGTGGACTAACCAGCCTCCACAAAATCCTGTAAATCCCTGTGCAAAGGTGAACATGTGAAGTTCTTTATCGTTAGCTCCTGTGTTGTCCTTTTATTTAATAACAGCACGTCTTACCCGGCTTTCCTTTATAAAAAAAAAAAAAAAGCAAAAAGGGACATATGCAGGATTTTTAAAAAATAAATTTAAAAACTTTTTTTAAAATAATTTCACAGTTCCACCATGTCTTCTGTTTTTTTTTCCTTTTTTAAAAATAAATAAAAGCAGTCCAGTGCAGGAAATTTTGACTTTCTGTTTTTGAGTAAAAGGAGAAGAAAAGAATTGATTATAAAGAATTTCAACATTCTGCACTCTTTTTTTGTATAGAGAGACTGCATGTATTCTCGGGTTAGGGTTAGTGTTAGGGTTAGGGTTAGCGTTAGGGTTAGTGTTAGGGTTAGGGTTAGGGTTAGGGTTAGTGTTAGGGTTAGTGTTAGTGTTAGGGTTAGTGTTAGGGTTAGGGTTAGTGTTAGTGTTAGGGTTAGAGTTAGTGTTAGGGTTAGTGTTAGTGTTAGGGTTAGGGTTAGTGTTAGGGTTAGTGTTAGTGTTAGTGTTAGGGTTAGTGTTAGTGTTAGGGTTAGAGTTAGTGTTAGGGTTAGTGTTAGTGTTAGTGTTAGGGTTAGGGTTAGTGTTAGGGTTAGGGTTAGGGTTAGTGTTAGGGTTAGGGTTAGTGCTAGGGTTAGTGTTAGTGTTAGGGTTAGGGTTAGAGTTAGGGTTAGAGTTAGTGTTAGGGTTAGTGTTAGGGTTAGTGTTAGTGTTAGGGTTAGGGTTAGTGTTAGTGTTAGTGTTAGGGTTAGTGTTAGTGTTAGGGTTAGAGTTAGTGTTAGGGTTAGTGTTAG
>JAKKZN010000012.1:604032-606532 GCA_033441825.1 Pangasius elongatus
TGCGGGACTTAAAACAGGAGTCAGAAAAGGCAATGTCACGGTCATCCCAATTAACATGAGGGACCTAAATGACAGAACAGGAATGCAGGTGATTGTTTCTGATCCCACTGCACTTTCTTCAAGTGCCTGAACCTGCACAGTCTAGGATATTGTTGTGGTGGGGATGCTCAGTACTTTAACGAGGCAGGCATCGATTGGATTTACATATACTCCCAGATTGATCGGGGATGAATGTCCAGAATTTTCTTGGCAATTCATTCCAACAAACAACAGAAATTCAAAGACATTCATCACATTAATGTGTAGAGGAAGATCCGCTTTCAAGAGATCCAATTGCACTTTCAAGTGTCAGTTCCTCTATGGGTTTTGGAGTCCTGCCATTCTCTGAGAAGGTGATCATGAGGCTCACAGGATAGTCCAAGTTCCCTCTGGCATTGCTGCTGTCTCACTTCCTGGGAGAGATGGAGACCCTCCACCTGTATCTGTGCAGGAACCCTAATGGGTGATGGGTCACCTTTCTGTGGCCTTCCAGCAGTGCTCCTGAAAGTTATCCAGGCAGATGGCGAGATCACTGAAGGAGTGGAGAGTAGTCGATTCATCACAGCTAGATTGATGATTTAAGTCTGAACAAAAGGCTGACTGATTATGATACTGCAATTGGAGTTTCTGTTTATCAAACTCAAATGTAGATGATTTTGTTTTTTTGCTTTTGAATACATAATCGAAACAGTGTAGTTGCTTTTGACATATGCACTATGCTCATGAAAAAAGAGCTCTGTATCTTTTGTGAACTGGCATTGCAACATCATTGGCTCCTGTGTAATATATACTGTAGATGCAAATAATGGTGTGTGTGTGTGTGTGTGTGTGTGTGTTACAGGGAGGAGAGCACTGTTATTATCACGGCACAGTAAGAGGAGCGAAAGGTTCCTGGGTCGCTCTCTCCACCTGCCATGGCCTCTGGTGAGCAAAACGATTTAAACACACGGGTGATGCTAGTGACCTCGATTTCTTCCCTCCATGTTTTATTCTTTTCTTTTCACTCGCATCTGCACCACGGCTCCACTGATATATCTCTGGATGGACAAAATATTAGGATATGGTGAGATTATTGGAAAACCACATTCATCATTTTTAAACACAGAGCACACTCGTTTAGTTAACACTGACTCCGTGAGGAGGGTTATCACGGTCAGTCATGGTGGCAGATGTTCGCCTCACTGTTGACTTTTTCATACATTTTTTTTTCCCATCGGATCAAATTCCTTGCTTCAGTCGTTCTTATCCCTGTTGTGTCAAACCGCGTTTCCCCAAAAATGTAGGGTGGATTTGCAACCCCGTCTCTCCGGACTCGTCCTAAATCGCACAACAGCAATACAGCTGCACACTGCCACGCTTGTTAGATTTTTACCTTTGGCTCGGAGCGCTACCTTTCCTCACAGCTGCTCTCTCTCGTCTTATAATGACAGCGTGATAGATACTGACAGTATACGAGATTTAATGGAAATCTTTATTTCTCAGAAATAAAGGAGCAACAATTAGGAGTCTTTGCCATTTTACATATATACAGTGCAACGATGTACAAAGATTTCAGAACATGTGTTCCTTTTAATTTTCACTGCCAGCTTGTGAGTTTTTAGACCGTAGCATCTATACTATCTATATAGGTATGCTAAACGTCCAGGGTTTGTTGCCAGAAAGCTCTATTTTTATCTCCTCTCCAGCCATAGTCCCAGTAGTGTCTAGTGAACTCCAGGCTCTTGTGTTTGTGCGTAGATGAAATAAAAGACTCTCTCATGGTCATTATTTCTTTGACTTTTGTCTTATTTCTTTTGTGTGTTCTGTAATCTCCCCCTTGGTGATGGACGACTTGATGAACATGATGAACTTTACCGTCTGTCTCATGTCATATTTACACCCCAGTGAAACAGGAAGTCACAGAGGAGTTCCCAGACACATCCATGAAGTGAAATATGAACCGCAACATGCTTCCATAAGAATTTCTAGGGGTGCCAATAGTTTTAGAAATATTTTTAGAAATATATTTCGTTCTCTTTCTCTCTCTCTCTCTCTTTTTTTTTATTATTATAAATGTACTCCATTTAAAAGTTTGAGTGCTTTCATGTTTTCAGTGTGTGATGAAGCTAATGAAAAACAAGGACATTGTTTGGTAACCTGTTTCCAAAGAAATCTTCAGCAAGAGTGCCAGTAATTTTGGAACTGACACTCTCTCTCTCTGTGTGTGTGTGTGTGTGTGTGTGTGTGTGTGTGTGTGTGTGTGCGCACACAGGGGGATGTTCTCAGATGGCAACTTTTCTTACGGGATTGAACCCTTACCACACGTCGATGAGCAGGTCTGTGTGTGCGTGTCTACTGAAACGTTAATCCCTCCATCATCTTGACCTCTGTCTCTCTCTGTCCATCTGTGATGGATACAGAGCGTTACTCTATCCATCTCTATCATTGCGGCATGGAAATAAAAATGAAATCAGCTGATATA
>JAKKZN010000012.1:609032-611236 GCA_033441825.1 Pangasius elongatus
AGTTCTCTATTTTAGATTTAAACTGTAATGTGTGGAAATGAGGAAAGTGAGGACTTCCGATATCGCCACGCAATGGATCTGGCCAGTTTCTGCAATTCACGCTTGTTTAATGTTTTTCAGCTCAGAAATGAACCCCACCCACCACAGGAACAGAGCTGTTTAACTCCACCCCTTTCTTTTTTTGCTTAGATATTAAATATTCTCATGAGGTACGTGAAGTATGAGCAGAGGGATTCGAGTTGTTTGGATGGAAGTAAAAGGTCAGGATCAGTAAGACGATCCACATCGACAAGGGAGACTACATCAGTGATATCGGCTCTGAGCTTCTGTCCTTCCGCTCAGTGAAAATAGAAATGTACAAATTCTAAATTACAGTCACAGAGGAGAATGCAGTCTGTTGCTTATTTTATTTTGAAACCTATTGCTCACATCAAACAGCTGAGTTAGTGAGGTTTTGTACACAAAAATGCCTGGGCAGAATTTTAGTTTAACCCACCTGCAATATTGTAAATGCTGCAAGATCATTAAATATGATGGAGATACATGCAGAGAGTTATCAAGCGGTAAATCAGTAAAGGACAAAGCTAATGCAAACTTTAGGCACTGTGTAAACGTGTGCATTCTGCTGATCATCAGAAACTCGTATTAGCTCACTAATGATCAAAACTGGTCAGTTAGCTTGTACATTACCAAGTCTAACACCTGTTTAATTTTTAATTTTAATAAATAAATAATTGAATAAATAAATTGTAATTTATTAATTTACGGTATTAAAGGCATAGTGTTCTGATGTAAAAGTGATATCGAACCGCAGTATCACAGTCAGTTCCAAAATGCCTCAGGTCTGTTGTGGTCTGTTGCTGAATACAAACTTGTTCACAATCTGATAGAACGCATAGAGGTTTAGCTAGCTAGCTAAATGCTTAGACTTAGTTGTTAGGTAGCTTATATCTGGTGTGTGTGTGTGTGTGTGTGTGTGTGTGTGTGTGCGCGTGTGTGTGTGTGTGTGTTTTGTTACAGATCCGGAGGCCACCACGTACTGTTCAGACCGAGACCAAATATATTGAGCTGCTAGTGGTGAATGACTATGACTTGGTAAGAGAGTGTGTGTGTTTGTGCGTGTGTGTGTGTATGTGTGTGTGTGTGTGTATGTGTGTGTGTGTGCGCGCACGCTTATGTGTTACAGTACACTTACATGCTATCTCTTTCCCCAGTTTGTGCAGATGCGCAGGTCGACTGCGCAAACACGCAACTTTGCGAAAGCCATCGTCAATATGGCCGACGCAGTGAGTATAAACACCGGCTGCTGACTTGGTTAATGCACTCCTGTGTTACTGATCATACTGCTCTCAGCCAATCAGAACACTGATCTCAGCCAATCAGAGCACACTGCACTGCTCTCAGCCAATCAGAACATACTGCACTGCTCTCAGCCAATCAGACTATATACTGTTATGTAAGTGATGGAGTTTTGTTTATTCAGATTTATAAAGAACAACTCAACACAAGGCTGGTGCTTGTCGCCATGGAGACGTGGTCATCCCAGAACATGGTTTCCGTGGGCGACGACCCTCTGATGACTCTGCGTGACTTTATGAAATACAGGAGGGAGAACATCAAAGAGAAGAGCGATGCTGCACACTTGTTCTCGTGAGTTTTACAAACACACACACACACAGACACACACACACACACACACACACACACACACACACACACACACACAAGATTAAATTCCAGTGTTAATGTCACATTGTAATACTCCTTAAATCCATTATGTTTAGAGGAATATATAATGTACACATTGCTTTAATTATTTTAACCCTCGTACTACAAGCTTACAGCTTTATGTCCCTGTGAATGAGCTGTTACTATAGAAACGGTAAAGTCAGTTAGTGACACTATTGTCAGAGCTGCTGTTATAGAAAATTAATCAACACCTTCTGACCAATCAGATTAGAGAAATTACACACGTATGTCTCTGCCTGTAGAGGGCGCACGTTTCAGAGCAGTCGCAGTGGTACGGCGTACATCGGGGGTATCTGTTCTCCTACACGCGGAGGAGGAGTCAACGAGGTACGACCCACATCACTAACTCACTCCGCTCTCTTCATAGTACCATATACACTCATGTACTGTATATACACAATATACTGTATACACTTATTCTAGCCATGGGGGTCACAGTCCAGTGACTTCTGTGC
>JAKKZN010000012.1:627178-637968 GCA_033441825.1 Pangasius elongatus
GAATCAGATTTCTGACTGAACTTTTTATTTTCGTTTCAGATTTTTCCTGCTGAAATTCATTAATATTCTAATCATTGGTTTATACTTTATTCATTTGAATTTCTGTCAATTCTGCTTTCTACCCCGTTCTTTATAACAGTTAGTGCATCTACACACACACACACACACACACACACACACACACACACACACACCACAAAAGCTAACTTTATTGTTAAATCTTGTTTCATTTTTCTCCACAAGCTAATTTTCACCCAAAAGCAAAACGAACTTGTCCATTCCTTTATTAATAACATCACTAAATTAGTACACGTCTGAGCCATACAAGCCGAAAAGATTAACGTGAAAATAAACAAATATTCAGGGATGAAATCTGTTGTAATATTTAGAGCACCTTTAAATCCAGCCGCGATTGTTAAATCGTGACTTTCGCAGGTCGTCAGATGGAAAAGTTCAGTATTTTAAAAGACTTTTAAATAAATAAAAATTCAGAAGGGATTGAAGCACTGGAGGCCTTTAAGAGACAAATCACAGCCATACGGTTAAAGAGTAATGTATAAAGCGATATTATTTATCATGTGATTTTCACTAAATTTGCTGAAAAGACAGAAAAGCAAAACCGGCGTACATGCAGGAGTTTTTTTTCTTAGCTGGTTACAAACTCCTAGTATTAATTATATAAATCTTAATATGTTAGGATTAATATTAATCAGGGATTAAGTCAGTTTTAGTATTATTATAGCGAAACCCTTTGAAACTAGAGAGGAAATGGTATAAACCCTGGACACGGGATTTTAATAAAACTGATGTTTTATTCATTTTACGTTTTCGAGCCGTGAACGCGATTTGAATTTAGCGGTAAAGATTTCGGGATGAACACGAAGGCGCAGAAATGAGCCCGAGCGCAGTTTGAGCGCGCTGTGGTGATGACTTGGGCTCGAGTTTAGTGGAAACACTGCCAGCGGATCTTCAGTAGCACTCAGTCCATACTCGAGCTTTATCTCTACACTGCTGTTTATGCACTTATATAGATATACACACACATATATACTATTCTATATATATAGATTATGGAATATTGTGTATTTACAGGACTGTACACCAGCCTGTGTTCAGTAACGTTCAGCACTGTCCATGAACACCAATGCAACTACACACTACATTTTTCCTCATAATCACAATGTACATTATTAATTCTTACTGAATTTACACATCTGTATCATCCATATAGCACACATTATACATATAGTCGTCTTCTTATTCTTATTATTTAATGGAATATGATTAAGCACACATTTAGTGTTACTGACGGCACGGAGTGTGAGCTCGATCAGCTGTTTATACTGCGTTTATAGCAGAACTTTAAAAAAAAGTCAAATAGTCACTCACAGTCAAATAGCAGTAAATTACCACCAAAAACACCAAAAGACTCTGTTACAATACTGTAGGCTTGTTTAAAAATAAATGAATAATTCAAAAAAAATTCCCCATAAATTAAATTTAAAAAAAAAGACCTTACAGTAAATTACAGTAAAGCACTATTTTACAATAAATTCCCAAAGTTTATACTGTAAATTATTTTTTAATGACTACAATGTTTAAAAAAAATAATTTATTAAAAATAAATAAATAAATAGCAAACTTAGGGTAAATTCAATAAAAAAAAAGACAAGTTCAATTTTCAGTAAAGGACCATTAATAATAAAAAGCTAATTATAAAAAATAATTATTTACAGTCCATTGCCATCAACACAAAAAGTTACAGGACCAATGTTTAGATTTTTAGTAATAAAAATCAAATGAAAAGACTAATTTACAGGCAGTTTTTATGAATAAATTGACAGTGTTTAACAGTAGACTACTCTTAATATAAATATGAAAGGATTAATGTACAGTAGAGGACTAATGAAGACTGAAGGACTGCTTTAGTAAACCAGGAGAGAGAGTGAGGAGAGTAGTGTGAGGAGAGAGTAGTGTGAGGAGAGGAGCGTGAGGACAGAGTGCGGAGAGAGTGTGAGGAGAGAGTGTGAGGAGAGAGCGTGAGGAGAGAGCGTGAGGAGAGAGCGTGAGGAGAGAGCGTGAGGAGAGGAGCGTGAGGAGAGGAGCGTGAGGAGAGGAGCGTGAGAGAGTAGCGTGAGGAGAGGAGCGTGAGGAGAGGAGCGTGAGGAGAGAGCGTGAGGAGAGCAGTGTAGAGTCCTGGGTGTGGAACGTGGTGTGTGATCAGGTGCAGCACTGCCTCCGGCCTCTGACGGCTAACTGTACACTTCACAGCTCAGAGACTTACAGCGTTAACTCCGTCACTGTGTGTGTGTGTGTGTGTGTGTGTGTGTGTGTGTGTGTGTGTGTGTGTGTGTGTGAGACGGATATAAGGCCGTTTTTTATGCGTGTGTTCGTGTTCATGACGGATTTAGTCTCAGGTTCGGGCCACGATATTAACATTGTTAACTTCCTCCCTGATTTAAACTCCTCGCTATAACCATCATGTAACGATTTACACGTGATTGGATTTTTATCTGGTTTTCTAGCGCTCGGCCGTGTGCCGCATGTCTCCTGCTCTGCTCTGACAGAACGCAGATCGCTACAGAGCACAATTCACTTTACATCATGTTGGTAATTATATACGGTTTATGATCTGTATATACGTATGCACGCATTCACAGGTATCTGTATATATCAACACGAACACTTCTGTATATTATCAGCTATAATCTAATGTGGGTGTATGAAACGCACAGCTGTAACCTCATTAACGCTAACACATGCTAAGCTAAGAATCGCTGCATTATAGGAGATGTATTCCATACCATTGCGACGTTTGATTGTAAATCAGTGTATAATCAGGCAGAGGCTGTATGACGTGTGGAGGTGACGCAGGACGCGTGTGAAGAAAGCACACGTCTGAGACCTGATCGAAAGGCTGGGGAGAGAAAAAACACGTCCATCTTTTCAGATCAAATTCACTTCCATGCTGCTTTAAGACGAACCGCAGTGTAACGTGAGATTCAGATTTTCTTTTCTGTATTAATCAAAAGGCTGAAATAAAAAAAATGACAACATGAAAGCGTGTGTCTGGTGGTGGGTTTATTTCTGTCTGTCTTTATTCGTAATCTTCTGAAAGTGAACGCAGAAGAATTTAATGAATCTGCAGCAACCTTTTGAAAATCCAGCAGAATTTATTTACTAAAGAAATATATCACAGTTCAGAGTGTTTGTTTATTTATTTATTTATTTTAAATTCAGAAGGCTGGATTATCGCACTGGAGGCCTTTAAGAGACAAATTGCAGTTAAAGATTAATGCATAGAATGATATTATTCATCATGTGACTTTCACTGAATTTGCTGAAGAGGCAGAAAAGACGACATGGAAGCAAAACTGACATTCTGAAAAAAAAAGTAATAAATCTGCAGGAACATTTTGAAAATCCAGTGTATCTTATTTATTTATTTATTTATTTATTTATTTATTTATTTATTCTATCAGAGTTCAGAGTGTTCTGAAATGCTTTTCTGCTCAACACGGAGGTAAAGAGTGACCATTCTCCTCTCTCATCAAAATGGTGGTGATGATGATGATGATGATGGTGGTGATGATGGTGGTGATGATGATGATGATGATGATGGTGATGATGATGATGGTGGTGATGATGATGGTGGTGATGATAATGATGGTGATGATGATGGTGGTGATCATGGTGATGGTGATGATGGTGGTGATGATGGTGGTGATGGTGATGATGGTGGTGGTGATGATGGTGATAGTGATGATGATCATGATGGTGATGGTGATGATGGTAATGGTGATTATGATGATGGTGGTGATGATGATGATGGTGACTGTGATTATGATGGTGATGGTGGTGATGATGGTAATGGTGATGATGATGATGATGATGGTGATGGTAATGGTGATAATGGTGGTGATGGTGGTGGTGATGGTGATGGTGGTGGTGATGGTGATGGTGATGGTGATGGTGATGATGGTGATGGTAATGGTGATGGTGATGATGATGATGGTGGTGATGGTGATTATGATGGTGATGGTGATGATGGTAATGGTGATGATGGTAATGATGATGATGGTGGTGATGGTGATGGTGGTGATGGTAATGATGGTGATGGTAATGGTGATGATGATGATGATGATGATGATGGTGGTGGTGGTGGTGATGGTGATTATGTTGGTGATGATGGTAATGGTGATGATGGTGATGATGATGATGGTGGTGATGGTGATGGTGGTGATGGTAATGGTGATGATGGTGGTGATTATGATGGTAATGGTGATGGTGGTGATGGTGATGGTGATGATGATGATGATGGTGGTGATGGTGATGGTGATTATGATGGTAATGGTGATGATGGTGGTGATGGTAATGATGGTGATGGTAATGGTGGTGATGGTAATGGTGATGGTGATGATGATGATGATGGTGGTGATCGTGATGGTGATTATGATGGTGATGATGATGGTGGTGATGGTGATAAATATGTTGTAATGGTTTAATTCTCCTCTATGCACACTTGTGCACTCAGTAGTATGTTGAGCCAGTGCTCTTCCGCCTCCTCATGTTGCACACTGTTTAGTACAGAAGTGTGGAGTGCGGTGTGTGTAGCAGTGCAGAGAAAATAAACTGCACTTAATAATTTATATAATGAATCATTTTAACTTTAAATGAGCATCTGATCCACTACAGGCTGAACTTTATGGCTCAAATGAAGTGAGAATTTTAATCCTGGAGCTTTTTAAAGCTCCTCTTCTGGTTTCCTCTCAGCCAGAAACACACCCCTGAAATCTGAAATCTGATCCTGCTGGAAATTAATCCCACTTTAAACTACACAAACACACAAAACACACTTTTATTTCAACATCCACAGAATGAACAG
The DNA here is from genome assembly GCA_033441825.1 of Pangasius elongatus. Classification (NCBI taxonomy): domain Eukaryota; kingdom Metazoa; phylum Chordata; class Actinopteri; order Siluriformes; family Pangasiidae; genus Pangasius; species Pangasius elongatus. The sequence goes on from JAKKZN010000012.1 coordinate 632,064, forward strand.
AAGCTGATTTAAACACAGAATCCGCCAACTGCTTTATATCTGATGCAGCGTGTGTGTGTGTGTGTGTGTGTGTGTGTGTGTGTTACAACTGCAGAGCTTCCACGTTTACACATAAAGGGGGGCACCGGGCGGAACGGGTTGCCAGATTGTCATGAACCCCGAATTAAAGTACACACACATATGTGTGGTTTACGTGTGTGTGTGTGTGTGTGTGTGTGTGTGTGTGTGTGTGTGTGTGTGTGTGTGTGTGTATAGGCACATCAATCAGTGGGCATGAAATAAGAAAAAATAATCAAAAACTGCTGAGACATTTAAAAACAATAAACTAATAAATAACTAAATAACTGGAGAGATAGATCGAGAAACAGAGAAACAGATTCTGCTAATTTATATATATTTATTATTTCATTAATATTTTTTTTTACTGACAAACATGAATTCATTTAATTTTGTCCAACCAGAATATGCAGTGTGTGTGTGTGTGTGTGTGTGTGTGTGTGTGTTTTATATAAAATAAGTGTTGCACTGCACTTATTAAACTAATTTATTACTGAGTCACTTCTAACTATTTATTATTTTAAAATTGTATTTTTTTTAATAATTTTTTTTTTTCAGCAGTGAAGCTGGACAGACTAAAGGATTAAAGCGCCGCTGCATTTGTCCATTAAAAAAAAAACAGTTTAACTCCGAAATCAATGACAAAATAAATGTTTTGCCCAACTATAGATCGTATATTATGAATTTTCCGAGACCTCAAGCCTTGACCTCTCTCCAGGATTTTTTAAAAATTATTTGAACATTTTATCAGATGTCAGAAACACGTGTAACGTCAGCGACAACTGCAGAACTCCATCATCATTTCCAGTGCATGTAAAAGCCGTATCTCTCCGCTCCGGGTTTATCGGGAATGCGACATTCCAGATGTTCATTTGTAAAATACATGAAAAACTAAACAGGAGCTTGTTGTGAGTCAAACCCAAACCCAGGTGTGTATCAGGCGACTGCGTCACAACTACAGCTGAGCCTGAGTACAGGAAGGAAAAAGACGGGGGATTTTTAATATCTGGCAACCATGCTGGAGTAAAATCTCTGCTTTCTCACTACTCTTTCTCTCTCTCACACACACACACGCACGCACGCACGCGCTGGACTGAGCAGATGTGCAGTGTGACTTCAGCACTTTGTGTGTGTGGGTGTGTGTGTGTGTGTTAGCCCGGTTCTTCCCAGTTGTTTCCTCCGTGATGTCCCGCTCGAGGCTGATCCTGGGTGCGGTGCTCGCGCTGTGGGCGTGCGGCGCGTGCAGCCCGGGCCCGGTGGAGGACGTGCGCGTGGACCCGTACTCACGGCCAGAGCGCTGCATCAGAGAGGTGAAGAGAGGAGATCTGGTGCGGTATCACTACAACGCCACGTTTACTGACGGCAGACAGTTTGACTCCAGGTACCGCAAATCTACACAAATCTACACAAACGAGCTCCACTTGCACGCGCGGTACAGACACAGAGCGGTTAGTTCCCAAGTGTGGCTCAGATGCGCATAAATATTTATTCCGAGACCTGAGGGAAGTAATTTCCTGTCTTCATGACTTCAGGAGCAGTTTCTATAGCTCGCAGGCAGGATGTCGTGGCCTGCAGTGCGACCTCACTGAACATGAGAGAGCTCTGCTTGTGAAGGAGAACTCCACAGTTCCTGCACAAGTTCCTGTTCAAGTTCCTGCACAAACTTAGCATCTCATTTATTAAACTTTTGATAAAGTTGTGTGTAAAGTTGCGTTTTCGTGGCCAAACCAAACTAAAATCTGCAGATTTACTTCTTTATACTCGTGTGTGTGTGTGTGTGTGTGTGTGTGAGAGAGTGTGTGTTGATAAACAGATAAATCAGCTGTAAAATTTAGCACATTCGTGGTATATTTACATTCAGCCACGCCCACAAAACTCCATAAAAGGCAAAGCTCACAGAGAGTGAAAAACAACAAAATGACGAGTAAACAGGTGAAAGAGCGCCTCCTAAAGGCGGCGTGTGCTAAATATTCCAGTAATGCAGCTCAGCCACTGCAGCGCACCAGCTAACTGTGTGTGTGTGTTTGAGACTTTCCTGATTCAAAGTTAAATTACAAGTAATTTAACCACACGTTAATTTTATTTATGATGTCATTTCGTGAATATGTATAAACTTGACCGTGTAATCTGTGTATAAAATCACTGTAACTCTTCCAGAATTATATGCTTAGAAGATGATTAATCCACAATCGCACTAGTGAGACTCCTCATACGGACATGAACACAAACTCAAACTCAAACGAAACATTTGATACAGTTTTGTGAACTAAGTTATTTTTCATGAACGTTTCTTGTGTAAATGCTCCTGCGAATGATTTATGAGTAAATAAGTTCGTATCCAGCGCAATAAATGAGGCTCGTTATTAAATGGCTCTCGTGTACTACACACACTTTCATCCTTTGGACCTGCCTTTGGTGCCTGTTACTAGAAGACCACTTGTATAAAAACGTGCAAAATTCTCATTAAAAAGTACACTTCAGTCATTTTGTTAGCTAAACGCTGGGTTTTAAATATGGCGGCCATTTTGTGACCTTCAGTGCAGCGAGCTGGTTATTAGTTCCTGGTTTGGGGCAAAATTCCAGCTGTGTAGAAGAATCTGAAATAGTTCCTTGGACCCTAAAAGGTCACAAGTTCACTAAAAATCTTGCTGGTTTTCTAAAACGTTTCAGAAAATTTATTCAGAATTTATTTTTTAAAGTTTCACAATAGCTTCCCAAAAATGTTCCCTAAACCCTGAAAAAAATCCCAGGCTTCTGAAAAAAGTTCCTGGTTTCCTAAATATAAAACTTCCTACACTCCTGGAAAAGTTTCTGGAAAAGAGCTCATGGGCTGACGGACGAATTCCAGCATTCCATCTGCCTTGGGTTCTTTAAAATCGTGAACATGTTCCTGTGGTGAAAAACACACACATGACGTAGCTGCAGGAGTTTGTCTGTCTACGCCTCTGTGTGTGTGTGTCTGAGACCACATTAAATGTAACTATAAACTGATAAAAAGTGTAAAGTGTCGTTGTTTCGTAAAGGAAAATGTGTAATAATGAGCACATCACTGTGGTGTAAAAGGAATAAAACACTTCTACTAGGTTACTGACTGTTTAGCAAATATTAAAGGTGTAAGAGTCTCCGGTCGCGTCCCAAATCAGCTGTAGTGTTCACTCCGAAGTGTTCGTGTGTGTGTGTGTGTGTGCTGCAGTTATGACAGAGGCACAGCGTTCTTCGTAAAGGTCGGTGACGGACGTCAGATTGCCGGCGTGGACAAAGGCATCGTGGGAATGTGTGTGAACGAGCGCAGGAAGATCACCGTCCCACCACACCTGGCTTACGGCAGTCAGGGAGCAGGTAACACACACACACACACACACACACACACACACACACACACACACACACCCTTCACTTTCTGTCACTCTGCCTCACTATTTTTCTGTTTCTGTGTCTTGCTCTGTTTCCCCTCATTTCTCTCTCTCTCTCTCTCTCTCTCTCTCTCTCTGTCTCTCTCTCTGTCTGTCTGTCTCAGGTGACACCATTCCTCCTGACTCGACTCTGGTGTTTGACCTCATCCTGCTTGACATCTTCAACATGGCCGATCGTGTAAAGACGCAGGTGATAAAGACACAGCAGAACTGCATGCGCTCCGTCAAGAGGACCGATTTCGTCCGATTTCACTTCAACGGAAGTCTGCTAGACGGCACGCAGTTTGACTCCAGGTGAGAGGAAGACGAGTAAGGAAAAGGTCGGGGGGGGGTTGGGTTCGGGAACGAGGCATTAAAACCCACTAGATCACAATGTACCAGTTATTACAAAGCACATAAACACCTTCATCAGTCCACTGTGGGCGTGTCCCAAACCACACGCCCGGGTCACTATATAGGCTGCATACAGACCATCAGAAACGTCATCATATAAAATAATGTAAAGAAATTATACCTAGCAACAGTGTGTGTGTGTGTGTGTGTGTGTGTGTGTGTTTCAGTTACGAACGCTCTCACACGCAGGATAATTTAATCGGAGACGGCTGGTTGATTAAAGGACTGGATGAAGGGCTGTTGGGAATGTGTGTCGGGGAAATCAGAAACTTTGTCATCCCTCCGTTCCTGGCCTTTGGAGAGAAAGGATACGGTAAAAAAAAAATACACTTTCATCTTTAAAAAAAAAAACCACAACTCTCTTGAGCAGCTTTTCATGGACAATGCAACACAGTGATCTTGAGTCATCCAGGGTGCCAATACTTTAATCTTGGTGACAGTAGAGAGATGCTTAAGTGCAGGAAGGAGAAAGAAAGTAAGTGAGCGTTTTCTGAGGCTGAGTCTCAATCTGAGGCATGTAGGGCACTAGGTAGGCTGCCTACACTGTGACTGGGTTATAACTCAAAGCTCGCGTCTGCTCTCTAGTAAACGAAACTAAACCGTGATTCTGTGAATGTAAACAAGTTCTTTTTTTATTTTGGCAACTTTGCCAGAAGTAGATGTTACACTGAGAAAGACAGGCGCTAACTGCTAGCTGCTAATCGCTTCCCTGCGTCTCGATCACGACTGTAGTACTTCCTGTTTGTGTCGGACGGCGTTTCTGATTGGCCGGCGATGGTGAAATACGTCACTGTGTGACAGTAATGATCCGCGATTGCTTTACGCACTAGGAGTTAAACTCCTCTCGGACATACGATTGAATCCGGATGCGTAACAGAAAACCTTCACTTCAGGTTTTAGGATCAGAGGAATGAGCGTTCGTTCGTCTGTGTAATGTTAATGTTAACGATGGTTTCGTCTGCTGTTCAGGGAAAGAGATCCCGCCTCACGCCACGGTGGTGTACGACGTCCTGCTCGTGGACTTGCACAACCCTAAAGACGACATCAGCGTGGAGATCCAGGAAGTCCCCGAGCCCTGTACACGCAAATCCGTAAAGGGGGATTACATTCGCTATCACTACAACGGCACCTTCCTCGACGGAGCCGCCTTCGACAGCAGGTCAGCGCCGCGCTTCGTTTCACAAAACGAATTCACAAAACCGCTTTGTTTTGACTATAAACTAAAAGTTCACCTATTAAGTCTTGATAAGTTAATTATATCAATTTTATGTCACATTGCACATTCTTCGTTTTTTTTTTTTTTTTTATAAAAATGTTTTCCATTCACAAACATGAACACTTAATTAAATTTATTATTATTATTAATTATTAACAGTGACTTATAATTTTATAGAACACATTTTATAAGTATTAAAAACAAATTCCTGACATTAAAAGCAGTTAATTAATGACTAAATTAGAAATAATTTTAAACTGAAATGAAATTTTTATTAAAATGTAATAAGCATTGTCTGATTTAAAAAAAAAAATTGTAGATATTTTATTTATTTAGAAATGTTAAACTGAAAATGTAGGTCTGATTTTAATAAAAAATTGTAGCATTTTTATTTAAAACAATATTCACATTACTTAATTAGTTTATTAATTTACACAATTGGGATCAACTCCAAACTCATACATTTGATTCTTAGACGATATTTACGCTGTTTGTCAGTAAATTTGACCTTTTCACCTTTTCATGTTCTATTTATTTAATTATTTCTCCATTTGTTGCTTGTGAAGAAACTCGTTGCAGGTTCATGTACATCATGAATATTAATTTTTACCTGCGTTGTAGCGACACTTTAAAAATTTCGTTGTAAATGTTTTGTTTTTTTTCTAGTTATGAGCATAACAGTACGTACAACACGTACATCGGGCTGGGCTACGTGATCTCAGGCATGGACAAAGGGCTGCAGGGAGTGTGTATGGGCGAGAGGAGGAGGATCACCACGCCACCTCACCTCGCATACGGACAGCAAGGAGCAGGTGCGTTCAAATAT
>JAKKZN010000012.1:661565-671760 GCA_033441825.1 Pangasius elongatus
AGCCTTGCGGGACACCAAACTTTACCTTAGTAAGAGAAGAGAAGTCACCATTTACGTTTACAAACTGATAACGATCCATCAAATAAGACCTGAGCCAGGAGAGGGCCGTCCCCTTAATGCCTACTACATTTTCTAGTCTAGATCAGTGATAGCCACTACCTCAAGCCTCCACTCACTGCCTAAATAAGCCTTCAGAGCCTAGAGGCACATAAGTTAAGAAGTCCTTCAACTCCAATGTGACACAAAGAAGCCAGGCTGATAAGGCCAGTACCTCATCAGGTAAGCCATTTTGGCTTCTATTTTCTAGGGGTTTTCTGGTCTCACTTGTGTGTGCTGAACAGTATCTGAGGAAGTACAAGTTCAGAATGCTAACACATGTAGTTCTTATCCGCTATGTGCGTCCAGGCAATTGGTTCACATACATCAACTTGAAGAACGCACTGAAGGATGCTGACTGCACATGCTGGCATACAAACTGACTCTGTGGAGCAGCTCGTGGTTCCTGTCACTTGAGAGCCACTAATGTTCCTGGTGTGATGAATCTGGATAGATTTATTTCAGAGGCAATCAATGTTATGGAGACTGGAAGCTCCACAATGAAGTAACGGCTCACCTATGGGCAATTTACCGGCGTGTGGAAATAGATTTCTTTGCATCGAAAGAGAACATGCAGTGCCCCCTGTTTTATTCCCTAAACGATCTTGCACATGAGTGGCTGCAGATCCACTTGTTTGTGCCAAAACTCTAAGCAGGGTACAGGGACGGAGGCATGGCCCCTCCATAGATGCAGAGAACTCCTATCTCAGGCTTGCAGGGAAATATTTTATCTGGAAGGCCTGGCACTCTGGGCCTGGTGTGTGACAGGTTAAATCTGACCATAGCCTGGCTACATGATAGCATTATTATGACCATTCAGAAGAATACAAGAGCATCATCAATGAAATCAATCTATAATGGCACACAGAACCTGTTTGAGGAGTGGTGCATGGCCTCAGGCTCTGTTGCCTTCCAATGTCCTGTTTCTATAGGAACTACTAGATAAGGGCAAAATCTTCTCTACCATTAAGGTATACCTGGCTGCCATTTTAGTTCATCATGTAGGTTTTGGGAACACAACAGTGGGCTGACACCCCCTTATTTGTTGATTCATGAAAGGGGCTCCTTGACTCCACCCTGTATCTAAACCTTTAATCACTTCAAGGGACTTGGCTATGGTACTGGATGTATAATCAGACCCTCTATTCAAGCCTCTGGATAAGTTGGATCTTAAAGCACTTTCTTTGAAAATGGTGATGCTGCTGGCACTGACTTCAGCAAAGAGTGTTAGTGACATCCACACTGGTATCCATGTTGGTAAACTCACCGTGTATGCAATTTCTACAAGACAAGACTCAGGTTTTACTGGAATCGTCTCTAGGTTATGCATGTAACCATGGTTCCCCGAGGGAACGAGACGCTGCGTCGAAACGCTATAGGAACACCTTCAGTGTGACCACGCTCTGAATCACGTGTGTAATCAGTCCAATGGATGGGTGAGATGTCACAGGCAGGGTGATGTAGCGACCTGGAAACTTAAAAGCACGAGCGGTGGATACAGCGGCAGCTTCTGAGGAATGAAGCAAGCGCTCACAGGGATGCCGGAAGTATGGCACTGAAATGCAGCATCTTGTTCCCTCAGGGAACCATGGTTACATGCGTAACCTAGAGATGTTCCCCTTCAGGAACTCGAGTTGCGTCGAAACGCTATGGGAATGAATATGCCCATGCCGCCAGACTTACAAATCCCTGCCTTGCATTGCAGATGTCCTGCATGGATACACCTGCCACAAAGGCCTTGGAGGCCACCACGCTTCTGGTAGAGTGAGCCTTGACCCCAAGGGCGAGGGGAGATCAGAGGACTCATAGGCCAGACAGATAGCATCCACAATCCACCGACTGAGGATCTGTCTAGTAGCAGGAAGCTGGACCAAAACACACAAACAATTGGTCCGCCCTTCTCCACAGGGCAGCTCTGTGGATGTACGTGTCCAGTGCTCGCACTGGGCACATACAGTTAAGCCTCCGCTGGTCGGGCTCCCGAAAGGGAGGAGGACAGAAGGCCTCGAGTACGACTGGCAGTAGTGTAGAGGAGGGAATTTTAGGTACATAACCCACTTGAGGGTAGAGAAACGCTTTGGCCAGACCGGGTGCAAAGTCTAAATAAGAGGGGGCCACAGAGAGGGCCTGTAGATCCCCAACTCTCTTAAGAGAGGAAATCGCCAGAAGAAAGACAGTCGTCATAGTGAGAAAACAATCAGAAATCTCCTCTATAGGCTCATAAGGGGGTTTACAGAGAGCCTGTAACACCACAGCCAGGTCCCATGGAGGGACACGAGATTGCACCGGAGGCCTGAGCCTCAGTGCACCATGGAGGAAACTTGTAACCAGGGGGTTTCTGCCCACAGACTGACCGCCAAGAGTGGCGTGGTAGGCCGCAATGGCCGCCACATAGACCTTCAAGGTAGAGTAGGTCAACCCTGTGAAGAAACAGGTCTGCAGGAACTCCAGCACTGTACCAACTGGGCAGTTAACTGGGTCGAGCCGGCAGTCTCCGCACCAGGAAGTGAAAAGTTTCCACCTCAAGGTGTACAGTTTCCTCATTGAGGGAGCTCTGGATTGGAGAATGGTCTCAACATCCTCGGCTGAGGGACCAGAAGCTACGAGTTGTGCCCCCTCAGGGGCCACACCCACAGGTTCCACAACTCAGGGCAGGGGTGGAAGATGGTGCCCCCCGCCTGTGAGTGGAGATCCCTCCTAATGGGAGAGCCATTGAGAAGGGAAATCTGGTCCGGACCGGCCAGAACGGGGCTACTAGCAACAGCACCCTCTCCAGAACTCCCAGGAGCAGAGCAACCAGGTGAAAGGCATACAGACTCAGCCTCGGCCAAGTCTGTACCATAACAGTCCAAGAGGAGCTGGACGAGTCAGAGAGAACCAGAGGGGACAGTGCAATGTCTCCTGAGTCGCAAACAAATCCACCTGAGCCTGGCCAAACACTCTCCATATCTGCTTCACCACATCGGGGTGGAGCCTCCATTCCCCGGGCTTCGGCCCCTGCCTCGACAGGGCGTCTGCTCCCGTATTGAGATGTCCAGGGATGTAAACTGCTCTCAGCGAGAGGAGTTTCCCCTGGGACCACACAAGGATCTGGAGCGCCAGCCTGTAAAGGTGGTGCGAACGCAGACCTCCCTGGTAGTTGATGTAAGAGACCACCGCTGTGTTGTCGGTATGCACCAACACATGGCGGTCTCTTAGGTCTGGGAGAAAGTGTTTCAATGCTAGAAACACAGCCAGCATTTCCAGGCACTTGATGTGCCAAGTGAGATGGCGGCCGCTCCACAGACTGCGGGCTGACCGGCCACTCATGACCGCTCCCCACCCGGTGACAGATGCATCCATCGCTAGTGTCGGAGCTCCAAGCACCGGGCCCTGGGACAAGAACCAAGGTTTCCCCCACAAGTCTAAGGCACGTAGGCACCGCCGAGTAACCTTGATCATACGGAGCGGGCTTCCCCTCAGGGAGAACCCCTTGGTCTTTTGCCACCACTGTAGGGGTCTCATGTACAGCAGGCCAAAAGGTATCATGTTGGACACAGCTGCCATCGGACCCAGCAGTTTCTGGAACTGCTTTACAGTGAGTGACCGGCCTTCTCTTACTCTCATGACTGCTGTGAGGATCGACTTGATCCGAGCAGGAGACAGACGTGCCTGCATCGTAGTCGAATCCCACACCACGCCCAGATAAGTGGTTCTCTGTACTGGAGAAAGCACACTTTTCTTGGCATTCAGTCTTAACCCCAGCTCTTTCATGTGGGCGAGAACGACATCTCGATGGCAAACCGCCACCTTCTCCGATTGAGCTAATATCAATCAATTGTCGATATAATTCAGTATGTGGATGCCCTGGAGTTGCAGAGGAGCCAGAGCAGCATCTACACACTTCGTGAAAGTGCGGGGTGAGAGTGCCAGGCCGAATGGAAGAACCCGATATTGGTAAGCTTTGCCCCCAAAAGCAAACCTCAGGAACTTCCTGTCTTGGGAAAGGATGGAGACATGGAAGTATGCATCTTTTAGGTTGATCATAACAAACCAGTCCTCTGAGCTGATCTGAGACACAACCTGTTTGACCGTGAGCATCTTGAACTTCAGTCGCACGACTGAGCGGTTCAAATGACGCAGATCCAAAATGGGACACAGCCCTCCACCCTTCTTCGGAACAATGAAGTACCGGCTGTAGAACCCGAACTCTCTGTCACGAGGAGGGACCACCTCGATGGCCTCCTTCCTCAGGAGAGTGGTCACTTTCTGTTCCATTACCAGAGCCTGCTCGGGACCCACCAGAGTGGGAAGAATCCCACAAAAATGAGGAGGTGGAGAACAGAATTGGATTCGGTAGCCTCTCTCTACAGGACCCATTGAGACACATTCGGCAGAAGTTTCCATGCTGCCAAATAGTCTGCTAAGGGAATCAGTCTCTCGAGACTGACCTCTGGTGTAATGAGAGCGGTTAGCTCGGTGCCCTGAAGTGGCGGACCAGCAGGGGATGGCAGAACTAGCTGCTCTGGAGAGCTCCGAAGAGGTAGTGAGCCTCCCAGTACCGCTGCATTCCCGGGCAGAAACTGAGAGGAGTGCTCGCCGGAGGCCGCTGTGCTCTGAAGCACCATGGGTGGCAGGGTTGGCAGGTCAATCTCCTGAGGGCACTGAGGAGAGACGGGCACCGTATGATGAGGTGTGCACCATTGTTCCCCAGAGGGGCCCGCCCTCGAACGTTCTGGGCCACAAGCATCAGGACTTCTTAGCCGAGGTCCTCTTAGACAGAAGAACGGTCCACAGATCCAGCTTTGCCTTAGAAGACCCCGGCTCAGAGCATTGCTGGGGCTCCCAGTCCCGACGCGGGGGAGCACGAGAGGCGACACTCTGTTTTTGTGCCTCCCGGTATAAGAAGCTGGCACACAGAGGGGGCTGCTCCTGCCCAGCAGCCCCAAGAGCTAGAGAGTGGTGAGGGAGGAACCACTGGAATGCCGCTGCTTGTGTACGAGCCTCCTGGAACCTTTCGACAATGGAGCTGACGGCATCGCTGAACAGGCCAGAAGGCGCAAGCGGGGCGTCCATGAGGAAGACCCTGTCCTTCTCTTTCATATCGGACAGAGTCAACCACAGATGTCTCTCCGCCACCACCAGTGCTGCCATGGACCTGCCAATAGTGCGGACGGTCTCTTTGGTGGCCCGGAGAGACAGATCGGAGGCTCGTCTGAGCTCAGTAACATACTCAGATGTAATCTCCACGTCCTCATCTAGCTCTTTTAGCAGATCAGCCTGGTAAGCCTGCAAAACCGCCATGGTGTGCAAGCAAGCACCAGCCTGACCTACTGCTGTGTACCCTTTGCCTACTAGCGCTGAGGTGGTCCGCAGCAGCTTGGAGGGCAATGCCGGAGCCTTCAGAGACGATGCTGCACCAGGTGACAGATAGCTCGCAAGCGTCTGTTCAAGCTGGGGCATAGCCCTGTAACCATAATCATCCAGCCCCGCCACATTGGCATAATAACTCGAGGTGGGACTGAATATACGGGCTGAAAAAGGCCTCCCCCACGACCTCGACACCTTGGTGTGTAGGTCGGGGAAGAAAGGCAGGCTCCGGTGTGGAGGTGGCGGCTTACTCCGCAGAAAACGTTCATCAAGCTTACTTTTCTGCGGGCCAGTCAATATTTAGCTTGGCCATGGCACGAGAAACCACCTCCAACAGCTCCTCATACTGGGGAGATTGAGGGGGCGAATCATCATCGGCGCCCTCCACATCAACCTCATCGGAGGAAGAGAGGCGGAGTGCCGAGCCCACTCCCCGGGGGAAGAAACCGCAAAGCGGGCTTCTGATTCCAGAGAGCGGACAGTGGATCTGGTGGGTGAGGAAGGAGAAAGGGACTCACCCGTCTCCATTCCCTCCACCAAATCCATTTGCGAACCCCATGAGTGTACCCGCCGCTCTGCCTCGGCAGAAGCGGGGCCAGCACCGCGAGGAACGCGGGCGAAGGCTCCCTCCTCAAACAAAGCCCTCCGGGAGTGAAGTGCACGCAGCGGCAAAAGCTCGCAATGCGAGCAGCCGGCTCCCTTGAGAGCCGACGCTGCGCGCTCCGCTCCCAAGCAGACAACAGCCTAAAACGCTGCCTTCTCTCGCCCTTATGTTTAATCTTTTCTTTTACTTTTGACATAGTGCTTAGACAGACAAACAAAATCACACTGACACACACACACAGAATGCTTGCTGAATGACAGAAAGCTGCCACTGTATCCACCGCTCGTGCTTTTAAGCTTCCGGGTCGCTACGTCACCCCGCCTGTGACGTCTCGCCCATCCATTGGAATGATTACACATGTGATTCAGAGCGTGGTCACGCTGAAGGCATTCCCATAGCGTTTCGACGCAGCTCGAGTTCCTGAAGGGGAACTAATTCTACATTCATCCCCAGAGTTGCCGACACATCACTGACACGGCAGCTGATTATATTATTGGTCTTCTATCTCCCTCCCTTTGCTTCTGTAGGGCAAGAACAGTCAAATGCTCTCTGCCCAGTCCACACACTCTGGACTTGTGTTGAAAGGAAAGCGGGGATCAGGAAATCTGACAAACTGTTTGTGTCATGGGGTAACTGATCACGAAACACCATGTCTTGCATTGGCTCATGGAAGCTATAGTCTCAGCTAATTCCCAAAAGGGACTACAGCCTCCCACAGGTTTGTGCGCCCACTCTATTGGGGGAACAGCCATGTCCTGGACCTGAGATTTAGGTTTTATGGGTTTGACATAGTTTTGATTAAACCCACTCTGGTGCACTCTGTACTTAATGTGAGCTCACAAACAGACACACCATTCTGATTGGCTACATTCAGTCTTGGTCTATGAGATAAGTTTTTCCTGCAATTGGGAAGTCATGATATCCTGACTCAAGCAAATGCTTGAAAGAGAAATTTGAGTTATGACCTTGACTGTGAGGTGTGCTTATCTAGACTGTCTAGGTGACATTGCAGGAAAAGGCAGGATTAAGTCCTGCCTCTGAAATACGTACATCATATCTGCCAACCTCGGCTGGCGTAATGGAATATTGCTTCTGAGGGACAACGCGAAGATATCTCACTCGTGCCCCCAGAGACCTGGGGTTACGGTGGTAACCCAAAGACATTCAACCCCTTGTTGTCTCCCCCATTTCCATCACCATTATTATATAGAACACACCGCTGGACTGCCAAAGAGGATACATGAAAGACATAAATTCAGAGGTGCCACTAACATGTAAAACCCTAAAAATTAAAGGAAATTTTATAACTGAATTTCGTTAATAATTATTGAGATTAATAGTAATTCTAGGTTGTTTGGTACAGTTCTGGAGTAAAGAGAAAATATTGTGTCTTTTTAAACTCAGCAGGTTGTTGGTCTAACAATTTCTTTATTTGGCTGCAATACATTATTTATTTATTTACTTATTTATTTATGTATTTGATCTTTCCTCCAGGGTTTTTTCCTGAAGCAGCAACTTGTTCAGCACTTAATTTTGTTAGGATCCTTTTCCTACTTTGGATTGCTCTCCATTTGAAAACATTTCAAGGTATGATTTGGTGATCAGTGGCCCTGTGAGAACTTGCTGTTGGTATTATGCAAATATGTAGCTAAAATGTTAAATAATAATCCATTTGCAGCTCTAATTATGTAATAAAGAAAAAAAATGAAGATAAAAAACTCTATGGTCTATGGCCCAGAAAAGTCCTTTTTTATATTCTCATTGTTGGGCCATGAGGCCCACTTTCCAGTTTATTCATGGTGCCAAACCCGTGTGTGTGTGTGTGTGTGTGTGTGTGAGTGTGTGTGTGTGTGTGTGTGTGTGTGTGTGGGCAGGTAGGCGGGTAAATGCAGTAAACACATTTTCAATATAATCCTTTAACAAATCATTTGTCTTATTTTCTTTGTAGAAACCATGTAATGTTACATAGCAGAGCAGAAAACAAGGATCACTTTTAAGTATCATTACCATTACAATTAATAGTAAAGTTTTAGATTTGACACTCTGTTGGAGCCTATTTAATGGGACATTTTTTCTCTTTCGTCTGAAAACCAAAACGTGACATTTTTTTATGCTTTTTGGCAGAAAGTTTTCAGTACATCTCTAATAAATATATTTAATAATGTCTTATCTGAGCCAGGAAGTCAAACATATATTGCTAGATTTTATTTCACATTATCATTTACTGTGACAGAAAGTGAAGGTGCTGCATCATGTTTTTAAGTGGGGAAATTGAATGAGACGAGAGAACTGGCCGAAGGATTACTGAAGTTACTGAATTACTGATTACTGAATTACTGTCGGTCATTTCAGACATATGGTACTATGCAAAAGTCTCTTCATACCACAAACATGGAGGGGGGCACAGACAACTTGAAAACATAATACCTCCATAACTTTTTATCAGAGGTGTAAAAAAGGAAAAAAAGACTTTTGCACACTACTGTATGTTTATTGGCTCAGCTGCAGGTCACATAAAGGTTCACACGACTTTTTAAGTCATTTAAATATTTAATTTTTGCTATTTTACTTTTCACCCCTCACCTGCAACCCTCCTAGAATTTCTTTCACAGTCTGAATACCTGCCCCAGGTCCACCTTTTGCTTTCTGCTAGCTCCAAAAACACCTGCAGCAGGTCATCAGTGTTTTTGATTACTTTATTTAGGCTTTTTGGAGCTGGAAATTAGTAAAAAATGTAGCCTATATGTGAGATTTAGAAAACACTGGCCTAATCAGTACATACTGTGTCCTTATTATTTTGCAGATTATCCCCACCATTTAATTAACCGCTTGGCAATTCCACTACAATATACTGTGATAACTCTTGTTGCTTATTTACGTGAGTATACATCAAACCATTACACCATTACCATCTGCAAGATGTCATTTCATACTTGTATAAAGTGAAAAGTTAAGAAAGGAGCTAATTAAACAATAAAATAATTTTAAAATCATGTGCTTACACTCATCTTGAGCACTATATTTTTAGAAAAGATAAAAAAGGATTAGTCACCATTTTTTAAATTTCTAAGATGCAAATTAAAGTAATTGACAGGAGTTAATTAGCCATATCATCATCTTGGTCTACTGTCCTTTGTCACATCTTGGAAAGTTGCTGAAAAGAAGAAAGTCTATTACTTTGGTTTAACACCATGGTTGCGGTTGCTACGTAGTATAAAATGGACAGGTCTGATTTTCCTCATCAAAAAAGAATGAAAGAACTTCTATTATAGACAGTATGGTTGTCATCGAGAGGCAGAGCTGTTTGGATTCAGTCACAAGCAGCATTGAAAATAGCAGAAAAACTTAGACAGGATTCAAATCACAGGCAAACATATATACAGTTGCTGGAAATGAAACAGACTTAACTGTGATTATCTGTCATAAATCTAAACTAAATTGCCCATAATATTGGCAGGGAGCAATGTAGTTATCAAAAAAATTATTTACTCCTTATTACTGTAAATTATTTAAAACAAAAAACATTCACTCCCAGTGCTGTGAAACCAGTGAATTAGTTCTGCTCTCAACCAGGTACCATCAGAAGTCAGATAATTAGTTCAATTAAGTCAAACTGTGTGCAATTAAAATGTCATGTGATATAAATACACCTTGGAAGTACCCAGAAGTACCCAGAGTTTGTAAGAGAACCAAGCTAAATGCACAGCATCATGAAGACAAAGGAGCAATCAAAACAAATCCAGGACAAGCTTCTGAAAAAGTATCAATCAGCTTTTTTGTTGTAAAATCTCCCAAACTTTATTAAAATTTAGAAAAGGAAATATTGCACTACCATTACTCTTAATCAAGTATGTCAGTGGATGGTACCCAGCTCCTCTCCTCAGAACTGTACTCTTTCTGGTCCACAAGATATTATTTTTGACCCCTTTTTGTCCAATGCACAGTGTAGGGGGTAATCGTCAGCAAGCACTGTGTTTTTTAAGTGGCTACGAATCACATAAGTAAAGAGCTATGGAAAAATAGTCTTAGTAGTTGCAATCAGAACATTAATCTAGCCATGGGGGTCGCAGTCCAGTGACTTCTGTGCCAGTCCCAAGCCCGGATAAATAGAGAGGGTTGTGTCAGGAAGGGCATCCGGCGTAAAAC
>JAKKZN010000012.1:751111-764646 GCA_033441825.1 Pangasius elongatus
ACTTTCTTTTTCCCATGACTGTATATCACAGCCAGAAGTCAGATCATTTTATGCTCAGTGTTGCATAGACTAATCAACTAAAACAGTCACTAGTGGGCGCTATGGGAAAAAGTCAGGTGACGGAAAAAACCCAGCAAGTCAGAAAGGTAAAGAAAGCAGATAAATGTACTTTGGCGATCTTCTGGGTTTGTGTTTGAGGAATTTTTGCTAAAAAAAAGAAAAAAAGGTTTATTCTTGAGTAACATATTTGAAAGAAAAAGAAAAATGTATTACACTGTCTTTATCATTAGTGTATGGAGGTACTGTATACAGGTGAACATATAAGGAGTCTAAGTAAATTAATTGTGGATCAGGTTTTACTTTTTTGTTATTTCTAGACAATAATCATGTATATGTTAAAACTCTATGTAGTTATATAAATAATTACTGTAGAATGAAATAACGTGGGATACATCTTACCTGCTAAGACCCTGAGGTCTGAGATGCAGGAGCTAAATTCTCAAGTTCATGTTCACGATTTTCTGGAGGTGATTTCTGTGGCGAGATATTATGTTTAGGAACTGTTCAGCTCATTTGTGTCATATGATGTACAATGAAAAAATGCATAAACGTTTTTGATGAAAGCCTCTATTTATTCCATGTTTAATATTACACAGTGATATACTCACCGTCGGTGTCTGTTTACACACACACAATCCTCGCAGCCTCTTTATGTCTTCTCTAAATCTGTAATAACGAGAGCAACAATAATCATGCCTTCTGTCTGAACAAAACTGATAAGGAAAATAGATCTTTCTATAGCTTCACATTGCTCAACAATACACACATACCTTTCTCTGTTCCTCTTCCCTGTGTGATAGGAATAAAATGTCTTTTAGAACAGAAACTGGTCATGTTTAGCGCATACATAAGTACTAAACAGATCTGGCTATAAAGTGAGTGTAGTGTTAGAGCTAAGGGATATACTGTATTCAGAGACTTAAATCCAAAAGTTATATATTTCTGTGGTAAAAGTTATTATTTTTATTCTCATACCTGCAGGAATCTTGTATATAACTGCATGATTAGTCTGAGTCTATAGTAACTTATAGTCTAATAATAAATCATTTTTATACAACTGTGTTATTTATCAAAGAAAAAAATATAAATATTGACATGGTAAAAGTTTTTGTTAATAGACATTTATTTTAGTTTTTCTTATCAGTTAAAAAAAAGTGTGATGTGTTATTAATTAATAAATTAAACATTGTAATAAGTCGCACATTTCTGTGGTATAAGCAGAATAACATAATTGTGCCTGTGCTGGTGTATGAAATATGAAAATAACACCCTCTGCTTTGTGTCTGGCTGCATCTCACCACTCGGGAATGGATTATTTTCGTATAACCACACGGTCTGAAGTATGCTATTCTTTACATAATACATTCATTTTCCATTTTGGGTACACAGACAAAATAAGAAACACTGTTGTTGACTTGTTAAATAGGAACACTTAAGGAAGAGATATTCAAACTGTGGGGTCCCAGGAACTGTAGGTAGGGCATGGGGGAGATGGAATATACCAAAAAATAAATATTTAAATGACTATTTCAGACCTGCTTACCAGTACACATTTTACGATTTCTATGACACACACTTTGACAACAGAAAGCAAGATACACTATAAGAGCAGTTTACTTTTTCCCCTAACAGAGACATTTAAATGGCTATTTCAGACATTTACATTTATTGCATTTGGCAGATGCCCTTATCCAGAGCGACTTACAGAAGTGCTTTGAGGTCAGTAAATACATCCTGGTTCACTAGGCCATGAACTAAGAGTACTGTCAGTCTAAGAACTCTGTTGGGAGGTAATATAGTAAGAAAAGCACGTAGATGACACATTTTTTAAAGTGCTAATTTAAGTACTTTTGGAAGAAGTAGGTCTTTAGACGTCATTTGAAGACTGCCAGTGACTCAGCTGTTCGGACAACTAGGGGAAGTTCATTCCACCACCAAGGTGCCAGAACAGAGAAGAGTCTTGATGCAGGTCTTCCTTGTACCCTGAGAATACCTGATGGGAGCAGTTGAGCAGCACTAGAGGATTGGCAGGGCCGTGGTGCAGTGCGGGGTGTGATAAGTGCTTTGAGGGTGCTGGTCCATTTTTGGCTTTTTAGGCAAGCATCAATGTTTTAAATCGGATGCATGCAGCTACAGGAAACCAGTGGAGGGAGCGTAAAAATGGGGTGATGTGGTAGAACTTAGGAAGGTTGAAAACAAGACGTGCTGCTGCATTCTGGATCAGTTGCAGAGGTAAAATGGTGCTCAGAGGCAGACCTGCCAGGAGCAAGTTGCAGTAGTCCAGTCTCGAAATGTAAGGGACTGAACAAGAACTTGAGTGGCCTCAAGTTCCTTCTGGACAAATCCTTCTGATTTGTAAAGGAGAAATTGACATGAGTGTGTCAGATTAGCAAGAGATCAAGTATAGAGGGAGAACAGAAGAAGACCATGTACTGAGTCTTTTGGGACACAAGTGGTGTAACGCCACGGGTGCCTTCTCAAGAGATCCGCGGCCACCTTCATGGGCTTTTCTAATGCGGCACGCTCATGTAGGTAATTGTGTAAACGTGCACCTTTCCATTAGCCCTCTGATTGCCTCACTCCACATACGGACATAGTTCTGTGCCAGCCAGCAGAAAGGTGTCATGCTGTTCTCTTTAGTTAATAGAGGTTTATGTTTAGAAAAGCAAATATTGAGGTTCAGGGCTGGATATATTTAATATTAAGGAAAGATTTAGTTCTTTCAAGTTCAGCCACACGACAGGGCCATTTTGTGTTATTTTCCCACCAAGCTGTGGTGCTTTTGTGTTGAGCCATAGGTTCTGAGTTTCCGAAGCCTGCACCATTCACAGTATCACACAAGCACTTCAACACTAAACCCTACTACCCCTGGAGTTAGCTCAGCATCTAGTGCTACGGCTTAGTGTACACACCCTACCTGGTATCACTTAAACACTATGACCCTCACATCTATTGCCCCTGGAGTTAGCTCAGTGGCTAGCACTACAGATTGGTGTGCATGCTTTTTTGGCAGAGCTTTTTTGCAGTCCGTCTCCATGCTTGATTCCACTCCACACCATATAGTGTCCTCTTGGACAAGTGGGCCCTGCACAATGCTATTATACATCCTAGCACCAAGATCTGTAACAGTAAGTCGGCACCAGCAAAGGAGACTTTGGATTTAGAGTGGATAGCAGAAATCATGGCTGGTCAGGCCACCACTCTGGGGAAGCATGAGCAGGCACTGGCAGTGCTGTTCTCAGAAATTCGGGGCATGTCTGATTGTATTGCACAGATTCAGTCCTTGTTGCAGCCCCAACCAGCTCCCCTGTGGAGGCAAATTGGCCTGCAGGTCAACTTCCCATGCCCAGCCCATGAATTGATCTCCCCCCTGGCCCTGCTGAGATGAGGTTGCTCGTGCCTCAGCCCTATGCGGGAGAAGCAGGAAAGTGTAATTCTTTTATAATGCAGTGCTCACTGGTGTTTGAAATGCAGCCCTCCCAGTTCCCCAAGTCTAGGGTTGTCAGTAGACCTGCTCCCGGTCTCCACTTGGCAGACAACCATTAGGATCAGGACCCATAACCACCCAAGCGTCACCCGTCATACTTCAGGTAAGGTTCCTTAGCGAGTTCCCTTGGCTTCAAGTACATAATCGCTGCATTGACTGGTCTACCAGCTCCATTTCTGTTTGGGGTTCTAGATGTTCCCAGAGCTGCCTCAAAGGAACACTCACCCTACCTCCAACTATGTTGGAACTGGAATTATTGGGGCCTCCAAGAGGTCTTTTCCAAACAAAAGGCCCAGACACTGCCACTCCAAAGGTTATTTGATTGTGCGATCAACCTGCTCCCAGGAGCCACCCCACCTAGGGGCAAGTTATTCTCCATGTCACCCCTAGAACACCAGGCCAAGAGAAACTACATAAAAGAGGCTTTGTCTTTGGGATTCATCTGCCCATCCACCTCGCCTGCAGGGATGGATTTGTCAAGAAGAAAGAAGGGGATCTGTGGCCTTGCACTGATTACCGCAGTCTTAATGCCGTGACTCAGAAGGACAGGTACACACTGCCCTTGATGAATTCTGCATTTGAGCAGCAGCAGGCAAAGATTTTTTCAAAACTGGATCTACATAGCACGGAAGAGTGGAGGACTGCGTTCATCACGCCGTCTGGGCACCATGAGTATTTGGTGATGCCCTTTGGCCTGATGAACGCCCCCACGGTCTTTCAGCAGTTCATTAATGAGGTCCTCCGGGAGATCCTGAACCATTATATCTTTGTCTATTTAGATGACCTTTTGATTTTTAGTAGCTCACTGGAGGAACATGTTCATATCCACTGGCTCCTTCAGCTCTTCCTGCAGAACCATCTTTATGTCAAGTCACAATTTCATGTTACCACAATCTCCTTCTTGGGCTTTGTTGTTTCCCAAGGGAGACTGAGTATTGACCCAGACAAGGTAAAGGCGTTCGCACAGTGGCTACAACCCACCTCAGACCAGTTGGTTCAGTGCTTCCTGTGGTTTGCAAATTTTTTTCTGATGCTTCATTTGTAACTTTAGCACCCTGGCAGCCCCCTTAGTGCACTGACTAAGAAGACCCTGGCCAGGTTTAAGTGGACAAGGGAGGCACAGGAAGCCTTTGGAACCCTAAAGGAGACATTGACAACAGCCCCTGTGCTGTGTTTGCCCAATCCTGTGGCTCAGTTCATAGTAGAAGTCAGTGTCTCAGATATAGAAGTGAGCATAGTCCTCTCCCAGCATTCAGGGCCAGACCAGAAAATACACCCATGCACATACTTCTACCACCGTCTGTCACTGCCAGAGAGGAATTATGAAGTCGTGAACCATGAACTCCTGGCTGTGAAATTAGCTTTGCACGAGTGGAGGCACTGGCTGGAGGGCGCCAAGCACCAGTTCCTTATTTGAACGGACCACAAGAATCTGGCCTACATTCAGAATACCAAATGCCTGAGCCCCTGGCAGGCCAGGTGGTCTATGTTCTTTACACAGTTTAACTATGTCTTGTCTTATAAGCCAGACTCCAACAATGTTAAGCCAGATGCTCTTACTAGGCAATGGGATGTACCCTCACTAGAACCCATCCACGAGCCTAATTTCCCCTCCCTGAATAGTGGCTTCCTTGTGCTGGGGCCTGGAGGAAGCCTTCCATACAGCTCTCCAGCAGGAGCAAGACCTGGGCAACGGCCCTCCAGGAAAACTCTATGTACCATTGACCATATGAACTCAGGCCCTGTCTTGGGGTCATACATCTCCATTTGCAGGGCACCCTGGGGTCACCAGAACCCTGGAGTTTTTACTCCAGTGTTTCTGGTGGCCCAATATGGAGAAGAACATCCGGGCCTACGTGGTTGCCTGTCAGGTCTGTGCTCAGAACAAAGTAGCCATGCACTTGCCCACCTGGTTTGCATCCCAGGGGATGGCAGTTATGCTGGTCATCATGGTTCGGTTCTCAAAGGCTTGTAATTTCATTCCCCTGGCCAGTAGGTGACAGCTAAGCTCCAACTACAACACATGTTTCGGGTCCATGGCTTTCCCATGGACTTGGTCTCTAACTAGGGACCACAGTTTACCAGTCAATTCTGGAAAGCCTTCAGCTGTCTTTTGGGGGCAGTTTATTCTTGGGTTTCCATCATGAATCCAATGGCCAAACTGAAACAGTCAACCAGGATTTGGAGCGCTCCCTCAGGTTCCTGGCTTCCTCCAATCTTTTATCTTGGGTGCAACACCTGATGTGGGTGGAGTATGCCCACAACACCTTCTGGCATTCCACTAGGCACCGTTTGAGTGCCAAATTATCTCTGCAAGCTGATGCTCTGAGGAGTACCCACACTGCCAATCTGAGATGATGTCCAGGTCCAACCTTTCGTCCAGGTCAGCAGGTATGGCTGGCGACCAGGAACCTTCCGTTGCAGCTAGAGTCCAAGAAATTGGCCCTGCAGTAAATTGGGCCTTTTAAGATCCTTAAGTCAATCTGGTGGTGTACCGCCTAGCACTTCCCCACACTTTGAGAATCAACCCCACCTTCCATGTGACTAAAGCTGTTCCTGTGCAGCCCTCTGGTGATTTCCACCCACCTGTCCCTGCCTCCTCTTTGTAATATTGATGGAGCCCCAGCCTTTAGTGCATACAAGCTAACTGGTTTGTGCCCCGTTCAAGGCGTTCACATTTTAGGTGAAGCCATTTTGTGGATCCGCTCCATGTCATCTGATATGACCAACCTTCCAGGTGGGAAGCAATCACAAATTCCAAGGCTGAAAGGTCGAGGAGAATTAGAATTGATAAGATTTTAGTTGATCGAGCAGCATGTAGCTTCAGTCTATGTGGAATGTGTTTAGAAAAATGTGCTAGTGAAGGAGAAGGGGAATCCTGAGTATGTAGTGTAGGAGTTGGTTTAGAAGTGAAGATCTGGCAGATTTTATCAATCTTTCCATCATAAAAAGTGGCAAAGTCAGGAGGAGGAACCAGTGGGTTGAGGAGTTTGAAAGGATCTTGTGCAGAAGTTTCCAGCTTTGAGAATTTGGACAAGAGAGGGCAGTAAGGACAAGATCTGTGTTGAGTTGTGATTTCTTCCACTTCCTCTCTAAATTCTTAATTTTCTCCAATTTCTGTGTAACACATCAAATAGCCAAGGAACAGGGCAAGAAATCTTCCTGGGTTTAGAAGATAGAGGGCATAGAAGGTCCATGGATGAGGAAAGTGTCTTTGGCTAACTCCAATGGTATGGAGGAAAAGGAGTCAGGGTCTGGAAGGGATTATAGGGTGCAGAAAGCTATGGAGGAAGGGGAGATAGAGTGGAGGTTTCGATGAGTGGGAGAGAAGTACTGATAGTTGGTTTTAGGCAGGATAGGGAGGGTGATCCTGAAGGATACCAAGTTATGATCGGCTATGTAGAGTGGGGTAGCATTGATGTCTGGAGACATCAATGTGGAGACGAGCGGCTGAAGTGGGGTAGCATTGATGTCTGGAGGCTGGCTGGAGACGAGCGGCTGAAGACCAGGTCCAGGGTGTTTCCTCCCTTGTGTGTGGGAGGGCAGCCATTGAATATCAAGGAGAAGGAATGCAGAAGAGTGTGTCCTAGTCAGGAGAGGGCTTATTGAAAATAAGTTAATGAAATGTTGCAGACAGATATTGAAGCGGATCACCTTAGTATCTTTGCACTGCCCACAGTTCACACCTTACAGGAGACTGAAATTACTCTTGATTAACCACCTGAGAGAACTAATTAGCATAGACCAACAGACACTTTCAAGCAACACTACAGAATTGACAATACTACACAATACAGCAATTCTGGTGGCAAGAATCTAGATCCAACTAGGTCAAGTAGATGGTACACAAAAGTCAGAATACTACCTTACCAGGAGACTAAATTCAAGATAGAACAACTTAAAGCACACTGAATATTGATTATGTACCAGGACACATTTTATGTTTTTAAGATCTCCATACTTTGAACAGTTTACTTTTTCCAGAAACAGAGACAGCAGATAAGCCAATCAGAGTATGAATCTGGACCAGATGATAGTTTGAGATCTCTGCCTGAAAGATGTGTAGAAGTGGAGCACATGTTTTCTGCCATGGTAAATTTCATTATGTGAAATAAAATTTATCAGTTTATGTGTTACTGTAACTCATAGCCCAGACAAGTCCCCTCTGAACTGCCAGTGCACACCATCACCCTAATTGTAAATATTTCTTTTGAATAAACGCGTAGCAAATAGAGCCTTACTCTGTGCTTGAGACCTTAATGTTACATAAACTACAGGATGTCCCAAAAGTCTCAGCATAGGCGAAATTAACACTTTTTAGCAAAAACTTAGTTTATTTCATATTTAGTTTATATTATATATTTTTTTCAGATAGCCTTTCAGAATGCCTTTGACAAAAGAAGAATGTATTGAAATCATTCTCATGGCTGGATCAGGAAGCTGCCACAAGGTTACAATGGACTTTCACAGGAAATATGGCAAGAACATCATACACGACACCAACGTCAAACTTATTAACAAATTCAAAAAGACTAGAAGTGTTGTGGACCAAACATCCACTGAGGAAGCCACAAGCGACATGGTGCTATCGTACATAGTCCCCTATGTACGGAGACCTTTGTGACACATTATTAAATCAGTGAATAGTTAACATGAGTTAACTATATTTATGAGGGATGCCACCAAAAAATAGTCAGACTGCACTTCTGTTTTTTCCGTTCCTGTCAAAAGACAAAAAGTCTAAAAAATTTGACTAGCAAAAAAAAAAGCTTTAAATCTCACATTTTATTTTATAGTAAGTAGTATTGAAAAGTTTGCTTTACTCTCCTGCAATGGTCAGAAAACATGTTCATGAGGAATATTGGATAGTAAAGCGATTTGTAAAAGGATTACATTGAAAATGAACTATTGTACATTTGTTTTTGGTTACTGCACACTGTGTTTACCAGCTATTTTTGCTGTATTTTAAGGCTTATTTTCATAGTAATTTATTCTATTTTCCACTTAATAATAGGCAATACAATTTCTGCCACATGATTGTGATGAGGAAAAAGGCTTTCTTTAAGGAATATCAGGAGATTTTTTTCATGTGGTTTAAATCGTCTCTGCATTGCAGATATGTTGAGGCAATATCTCCAGTGATTTTGTTAAGGACAATCCACTTCCTGACATGTCCAATAGTTTATTTTGAGTTACACATCCAAAGCTATACCTAAAGCTAACTATGAAAGCATATTGCTGGGCCATGACCTAATGATTTTGAGCCCATCAGCAGCAACAACAGTTAAAAAAAAATAAAAAAAAGTTTTTTAAAAAAATTTATTTACGATTTCATTTTTTGATTTACAAAGAAGGAACAAAACAAATCACTTTTAAATTTTGTTTCTGCCATTTGGGATAATAAAAACAAATAAAAACAAAAAAAAACAATTAATGTTTTTTATTGGTATTTCTACTACAGATACAACAATAGAATGGCAAGAAGTACACAGACCAGCTGTACATCAGATCATATACTGTGTCGTGTGTATAGATTATACTTACAGAAAGCAGACAGTTGTAAAGTAAGGCAGCACACAGCAAAGACACATTCAGTTGGTAGGAGAATAACTCGCAGATCCACTGTACGCTGGCCATTTCCTATTTATAATTATGATTGGACAAGAAAAGAAATTGTAGTTCCATATATATATATATATATATATATATATATATATATATATATATTATAGAGTTCACTCACTTGGTTTTAGGATGAGCTCTACTAATACCGCAACAGCATTCACAAAAACAACCACCGCTGTACCAAAAACGAACACAACCAAATGGGATAAAGCTGAAATACAAAGACATGACAATTAGAGAAAACATTCACTTTGACCTTTCAACTGCGTTTGTTGTTTTGTAAATACACAATGAAAGTATTTTAGGGTCTGATTTTAACTCAGATATATCTTGATTGAGACATGCCAGTGTACTATGACAGAAAATAATTTTGTACTTACATCGCTGTGTCCCAGTGTTTCTGTAGTCAGATTTTGTAACTGTGGTAATTAAAGCAAAATCAGTGAATTTATATCAGCGCTAACAAGTCTGTGATAGATGAAACAAAATTCTGTTCCCTTCTGTGCAATCCAGTACATGTTTTCCAATTTCATATAAATAATAATATGCTAGTGGCCTCCAAAACCTCCACACCAGTGGTAATCTGATCACACTCAGTGCTATATGAAAATTTTTAGAGGCAATTGATGGTTGGTCAAAGTCAGACCCTTTCAGCATGACATTCATACCTATGCACATGGATGCCAAATTTGTACCTGTCTAACCCATTCAAATACTTATAACTACTGATGAATAGCTTTATGAATGATAAAACCACTCGGAATGATTAGCTACAGGTGGTGTAATGAACATTCAAATTGAAAATGTTTGGCTAAAGAAAGCTGAATTTACAGAAGGGAAAAAGTCGATGCAGAGCATAAATAATTCTAAAAGTTATCCCGTCAGTGTAGGAGAAGAGGCGTTTGTATCCACAACACACCATCGTGTCTGGCACTTGTGATGAATGTTTAGATGTTTGAATTCCCCTCGTCAATACGGCAAGCTTGCTGGACTCTCCTTACCAATATATCAATCATAGTGTTTACATTAACCGTCATTAACTGGATGGCTTTGAACTTTGACCTTTCCTGCCTCGTGTCTGACACATGCCAAGTCCTGTAATTATGTTACAATTCTTTCGATTAGAAAGTAATTGTGTCCTGTCACAAATATATTGCAGGATATTAAAAATTAAGGACTTATAAAGTAAAATTAATTACTACTTTCTTTAGAAATTATTCATTGTGAAAAGTTGCCTTGAACTTTGTAGATGATAGTTTTGATTGATGGTTCTCACCCCCATGTCATACCTAATGATGCCACTAGCATATTATTACATACGCATAATAACAGAAGAGTTTGCTTATATGCTTACAAACTTTGGAAATTGCTATTCTGCTGACGCCAAGACAGAGTTTTTCTTAACTAGAAATATGCTGAATAATGTAATGTCAGGCACTGGATATAGAGGTGGATGCAAGTGCAGACTATTTATTATCAAATATACAAATGTGGAAGTAACAACCATGAACAGAAATGATGATTACAAGCTGAGAAACACACAGACTAGAGGAGATAAGAGTTTGCATGTGACAAACGCTTGACAAAGATACACAGAGAAACCTGGAACTTAAATAGTGTTACTAATTAGGTGAAACAGGACACGTGCAGGTAATCATGTTGACACCTGACCAGACCATGTGAAGTGCTTTGGCTGATGGGAAACATAGTTTCTGTTCCATTAAGAGCACGGACATGACAGAGTTTATATCAGTGGGGTCCAAAAGTCTGAGACAACATTGAAAATCTGGGATTTTTTAAAATTTAAAACACTACTCTTGTTACGTTACTCCTTCACTACTTTACTACTCTCACTAATTTCTACTACTCTTACTACTTTTTACTACTCTCTCTACTTTCTTTTTTACTTATCTACAAGACTACCTGAATTTCCCTTCGGGGATTAATAAAGTTTATATCTTATCTTATCTTATAAAATGCTTTTTAACTGTGCATATACACTCATAGGAAAAAGAAAAAACACCTTCCCTCCTAAGGACGGTGTACTGTATACATGACTGTATTTGCATTGGACAGAGGAGTTTCCAGTTTCTGGTTTCTTTTCTTTTTCTTTCTTTCTTTTTTACATGACGTGTTTTTTCAGACACTTCACCATATTATTTCAGTTTAAACTGTACTACAAGGAAGGAAATGCTAATTACAGAGGGGAGACCCTCCGGGGGTATTACAATTTCATATACTGCAAAGAACTAGAGAATACAAATTTGTGTTTGTTAATAAAGAGCACTGCTGAGTGAAATTCGCTGTAAAAATCTAGGCTGTATGTTGTAACAAGAAAATTGGAAATTCTGTTTTGTTTTGTTTTTTTTAATCAGAAATCAGAGGTTCCCCATTAACCAAGGATGCACATTTATTAACATATCACTTTATGTCATATAATCTCTGGAATTAACAGGCACTAACAGTGTTGTTTATGAAAGTGTTTACAGTTACCTTTTAAAGGCATCTGTGAAAATCTGGTGATAAATAAACTAACTCATTTTCTTATGTTGTAAAATTTATGTTTCCATTTTAATTTGGCTTTAACTATTTCCTTTGAATTGATCAGAAAAGTGATGAATACCTGAGAAAGGTGATAAACTTGTAAACAGTATCATTACAGTCAAGATGTGGAGGAATGCAGTCAAACAGGTCAATGTGTCACGTTCTACAAAATGAGAAAAACACACAAACATTTTTGCACAAGCCTAAGCAAGACACTGTTATTACCTGAATTTTCAATGTACAAATAATTCACCACAAAACTGCAGTAAAAACATTTTTAAAGCTAAAACACAAGGTCATGCTTTTGTACTGGATGATTCTTAGCTTCCTGATCAACTGTGTTCTGTTCAGCTTTAAATAAAACAATTAGAACTTCTTTTGAAACCATGTGAGGATCATCCAGTGGAAAAGCGTCTCCACTACCAATAAACAGTAATGAAACAGGACTGGTACTTACCTTTCACATTATTTCCAAAGTCATAATGGATGTAGATCGACATTGATGCACTTAGAACCTCCAGGATCATCATCACTGATATCCAGAGTAAAACTGCAAAAAACAAACAACTATTTATTTTTACACGTCACATGACACATCTTCCACTGGTCTTACTGAGGTTATTAAATCTACTGCACACTCCCTACTGGAATGTATGGAAACTTATTTTCTTATCAAAATAATAAATACAACCATCTCCAGAATTATTGACTTCCTTCATATGAAAAATAATAAATACATAGGTGTTCAGTCTAAAGTATCCTGCCTAAATCAAGATGTCATTCATCTTCACAAGAGCTGAAAATAATCAATGATCCACCTCCATGTTTTATAGTCGGATTGAAGGCTTTTCCTTGCATTCAGTCTCCTTTATTCACCAAACTTCCTGATAGTGTTCAAGGGCAAAATTTATATCTCATCTGACCACCACTGAGTTTCCAATCAGGTCTAATAGGATATGGATTGGGACATAGTTGAAACTGCATGATGTAATTATCTGCTGCTTCTCAGTATTACAGAAATATTATGAGAATAAAATCACTTTTTTTTTTTTTGCACATCAGCGTGACTGCCACTCGCACTGAACTTACTTGGAATTTTGGGGCAGAGCTTTAATTATTATTACACTTCTGCCTCTGAGCAATTCTTTTTTTTTGCAGTTTAGTTGCCAGTTTGTGTTCAGTGAGCTTTGCCTTTAATGACATTTTTGTCACTAAATACAAATCAATTGTAGTGTGCATGCACCTGGTAATTCCTGACTGATTAGCAATCATCAATATACGAACATGAATACAAGGAAAATCCATATTTCTGTACTGTACTGTAAGTAATGTTAGCGCAGTGCTAGCAAGCTGCTTAACTGTTAATAAAATACCCAAATCCGATGGAATATACCATAACAACCATGATTTTGTCCACTAACTTTATCTAAGTTATCCAGCCAGAGAGAAGTGAGAGAAGTTAACCGATTACACCACATTATGAGTTTAGGTGTATTTTAAACTAATTAAATTAAAACTAAATCTACAATCAAGTTAAAATTCAATATATCCTGCATTTTTATATGAACACAATGTTTAGAATCATGTAAATGTGTAAATTCAATAAAATGTCCACCTAGTGACTGTTTTACTCAAGAGCTTAAATAAATAACAAGTCTGGAAATACCATGCAGATCATTTCCTGCTAAACACTGAATTTATAAATTTTAGAGAACAGGAATCAACTGTTTTTGTCTTTCCATACAGTACATCCTTAATTTTAACATTTTAATTCACTGTATTCCTGATCAACACATAAAGTCTGTGTGTAAAAGTTTTA
>JAKKZN010000012.1:816272-830704 GCA_033441825.1 Pangasius elongatus
CTCTCTGGGTGGTGTAAACAAAGTCCAGTATGTTGTTTCCCCGAGTTGGAAAGTCTATGTGTTGATAT
This sequence comes from Pangasius elongatus, assembly GCA_033441825.1. Taxonomy (NCBI): domain Eukaryota; kingdom Metazoa; phylum Chordata; class Actinopteri; order Siluriformes; family Pangasiidae; genus Pangasius; species Pangasius elongatus. The sequence goes on from JAKKZN010000012.1 coordinate 816,341, forward strand.
ATTTTAGGAGATACACTCTTTAGGTCTGCGTAGTTGAAATCCCCAGCCAAGATGAGAAATGCATCAGGGTGAGCTGTCTGCTGCTCACTGATGTGCTGGCATAGTTCATTTAGTGCCTCACTCCTGTTGTTGTTACTGGAGCTGGGAGGGATGTATACAGCAAAGAGCAGCATGGCTGTATATTCCCTCGGTAGATAGAACGGACGGCACTTAATAATCATGAACTCCGCCAGGGGTGAGCAGTGTCTGCAGACCACAACAGCGTCACTGCACCAAGCATCATTAATGTAAACACAAAGCCTGGACTTACCTCCCTCAACGAGAACTCTGTCTGCACGATAGCATGTTAGCTGGTTGAGCTGGATGGCGGAGTCCGGGACGCTGTTACTGAGCCAAGTTTCCGTGAATACAAAAACATAACAGTCTCTTACAATCCTCTGAGTGGAGTGCAGTAAACGGATATAGTCCAGTTTATTGTCCAAAGCGTACGATGGCCAGTACGATGGTGGGGATCACTGGCTTGTGTGGGTTAGCCGCTAGCCTAGCCTGGATACCTCTGCGCTTACCCCTCTTCTGCTTCCTCTCACGCCACTTGTGGTGCATCCACTGTAGGCGAGATGCAGGAGTGGGGGTCGGTGTTGGAATAGACCTCCGGAGCAGACCGAGGTCACACAGCTCTTCGACGTGTGCAGAGTTTAACTCTAAAAGTGTGGTTCTACCAACGTTGAGCAGAGACTCATGACTGTATGCACGCTTAAACACAGATAGACGTGACAAATACTTACAATAACACTGTGACTTACAAGATAAACGACACGAAAACACTGTTCTGTCGGGAGAGAGAGAAGCCACAGCGTGCCATCCTGGGTTAACCAGTGCAATACCATTACAGTAAAATGATTCTTTTCTATTCTCACTATTTTCCTGCTCTTCTTGTTTCTGGGGCTGCCAGAAATTTTAGGGATCAAAACATGGCACAACTATTGAATATCCCTCTTGTCACTCTTACAGGCTCACTCTACAGGCTGACTGTCAAGGCTCTTGTGGGCACATCCAGTTATCCCCTCCAAATACAGACCAGAATTTTATATGTTGAAACTCTCCCAGTCATGATCACCAGATCACCTAATAATCCACTTTTCTAGATTCATGACTATAGCCAAAAGGGAGACTGCCACCTTGGGAATTTCACCCAGGGAAATATCTGCTAAAAAGATACTCAGGTTCAAGAACTGAGTAAAATATGAGGTGTGTTTTGATAGAAAAACAGAAAAAAATAGTTTATTGTTAAAAGCAGACTATTGATTTGTCTAGACTAATCATAAATTCATTCTAGACTATATAATATAATCAGTGTAGTCAGGGAAACAGGTAAGGTGATGGAATACAGTTACTCACCCTTCAGAAGTAATTTAGCACAACACTTAAGATCAAATAATAAAAAGTAAAATATAACTATAAGTGGAACTCAGTGCCACATTCAGGTCAACTGTGAGTTAGAGATTACCTCCAAGAGACAGAAAAAAGGAAGCTTTTTCTTCTTTATTGCAACATGTTGTGAAACCATTATGTTCATTCATTCATATAAAACAATGCATTGATTTAACTTTTGTGTGACACTTTTTGTTTTAGAAGGGCTGTATGCGAGGGAGTGTGAGTGACCATGAATACTGATGTCTTTCACACCAGGTAGATAATGACCCACCCCCTAATGGGTCTATCAAGGTGGAAAGCCACTGCAGAAAGTAAAAGAAAGAATTTGAGGTAACTAAAAGAATGTTTTTTTGTTTGTAGTTTCTTTACAACATAGTGCACAATATAATCAAAATATAAAAAATGAGGGGCAAAGACACATTTTGGAGCACATAGCTTTGAACACACAGTCACACATCTTTGTGCCATTCCTGGAAAATAACAACTAAAACAGTGAGTAACACAAAACAAGAAGACATACAGACTATGGGCAAGACTATGGCAGGCAAAGCAACAAACAGATATCAACAGAAGCATAACAATTAGGTACACAAAAACCAGAACTTAAATAGTGGTGCAAATCAGAGTGTAACAGGAAACAGGAGTGTGTAATTAGTGCCACGTGACATGCTGGGGCTGATGAGAAGTGTAGTTGAGTGTGTTTTTAGCACTAACCTGACATGCATAAATAGTCGGACTAGAAAAATATGTACATATCTAAAAGTAACACGTTAACTAATGTAAGTAAGAATAAATGACGTACTCATCAGAAATTATATCCTCCACTGGATCAAGTTGCTCTTCAAAATGCAACAGTTAATCATTGGAGTCACGCTCTTCTTCTGAGGAAAGGGTGAACTCTTCCTCACTGTCTAGGCCCATCTGGATAGCTTTTTCACGTGTGTAGTGTGCCATCATACAAAAGCGATGAAAAGTCAATGAATCTGATGAAGCTTGATGGCATTTTTATCGCATTGATGGGGGTGTTTACCATGTTTGTATGACTTGCCCAGGTCATTATCGTATGAATAGTATGTGATGCGGGTGGGTATGTCTAGATCATCGCTAATGAGCTATACCTATCATTTGTTTTATGCACATTACATAATCAGAGAAAATGTAATGTGTTTTGGATTTGATTTGGTTCATTTAAAAGTAGACATTTTAAGGTTCTACAGACATAGTTTTCATATCTGTGCAACCTGAGTTTCAGTTCATTTTTGTGATGTGCTCCAGATAGAAGTTCACAGAGATGGATGAAGTGGAATGTGCATTCTGTTTGTTTTCTGTATTTTACAAAAGCACAAGATTTTGTTTTTATTGTGAGTGGACACAAATAAAAGTAGACCCTTTACAGTTTGTACAGTTTACAATGATGTCTTTCTCTTTTCTGTATGACTAAAAAGGAGTATTTTAACTTGTTGCTGTTGATATAAGAAAAAAACACAGTAAGAAACAGTCCCCTAGGTCTAATAAAAGCAGAAATTTCTCTGGCCTTTGCTGACAATGACACTTGCCAGTAACCTTTCAAAAGATCCAAGTTGGTCAAAAATGTGCTCCCCACCTGATCAATGCAGTCCTCCAATGCAGGCTTAGTAACATTTGACTTTTGACAAACCTGTCTGACCCATCAGGTTTAGTTACCAACAAGCAAGGGGAGACCCAGTCCAAAATTGTTGGTTCTGCTAGACCATTTTCTAACATGTAGTCGACTTCCTTGTCTAACTGTTTGTGCTTCTCCCCAGAAACACGACAGAATCTCTGTTGAACAGGATTGGCATTGATTGGCACTGATCTGTCATGCACAAACAAATGGGTGCGTGATGGTATAGAATGATGAGAATCAGTTTAACTGTATCTGAACTTTGAGTAAAAATGCCTTAACTGATATTCTAAACTTTTCAAATAGGAAGAATTATCTCCCTGTAAGAACAGGTTCTAATGGAACTTTAAAATCTTCATAGGACACTGCATCACTTTCAACCATTGTGGTAGACATTACAATCTTTCTATCAGAAGAATCCACTACTGAACCTTCCCAAAACATGATAGTGATGAGGGAATTAAGATTTTAGAAGTTTTATATGACATCATTGTACTTTCCTTCGTCTATCAGGTATATGAATCTAATAGTCATGCTCAGACTCCCGGCTCTTTACAACATAAGCCCCACTTAATTTGGATTGGAAGGAAGAGCCAACAATAGTTAACAAAACTTAAACTTGTAGAGACATAAGATTCTTAAGAGCAACTGCACAGATATGGTGCAAACAACGCCAAAACATTAACATAATTTAGAACATTGGCTGGAGGTTCAACAGAGTCCCACTGGTCCCTGAGCACAGCTAATGGACCATGAACTGTGTGTCAGTTCATTTGGTGTAAACCCTGTGCTACCTTGAATGACCTCACATATGGCAAGCAATTACCAGGGCAAACCCTCTCCACAATCATGTGAAAGCTCAGTGCAGTAAGAGTGCTGCATTGACTTAACAGTCTCGTGGAAGCACTCCAGAGCTCCTTGAGACTGGGGGAGATAAGCACTAGAAATGTTATGCTTGACCTGAAGGTGCCTCACAGCTTGAATAAATGTGTGTGACATGAAATTACTCCCCTGATCAGTTTGTATTACTTAGGAATGCGGAAAAGTGGAGGAGGTTAAAGCTTTCAGGACAGATTTGTTCTTAATAGAGCACAAAGGAAAAGCTTCTGGATAACAGGTACTTCTACACATAACAGCCAACAAATATTGACTACCGGATTTAGTTTATGGTAAAAGAATCAACACAGTCAATTATAAGGTATTCAAAGGATTTTCCTTTACTGGAATAGGCTACAAAGGCTTTGGCCTAATCTTTTGATTTGGTTTCCCAGTCAAATGGCATGTATGACAAAGTTTACAGTATTTGGAGACATCTTGTTTCAGCTGAGGCCAAAAGAAATGCTGGAGTACCTGGTCAGAGGTTTTCCTTACCCCTATGTGACCAGCAACTCCATCATGAGAAATGGTTAACATCAGTTAATTTATGGAACTAACTCATATGCTTTAAGTACAGCAGATTTAACTTTAGCATTCTTGAATTACATACACTATCAACAATATGGGTTCATTTTCTCAATAACAAACCTTCTTTAATTTAGTAACCACATCGACTTTCTTCAACGTTGTCTTGACACATCAATGCAAACAGTGTGTGGGATTTATATTTTGCACTCTTATCCGGTCTTCCTTATAAACTGATGGTAAAACTGATGGATGAGAAGTGGTTCATTCAAATCATTCTCAGTGTTAAAATCCATCATTAACAGACTCAGAAATATTATGGATTTTCTTTACACCCTGATGTGACTGATGCACTATTGAACCTCATAGGCAGAGCACCAGTGAGCAAAATGAGCTGAAATATCAGAAGCAAATTCTACATTGCCCTTTCTTCCACTTCCTAAACTTTTGCATGCATAACTCATATGCTTTAAGTACAACAGCTTTAACTTAAGCATAATCAAGACTTTCTCTAGGACTGAGGGTAGAATAAGCTACTTGAGCCTTGCCTGTGAAAACACACTGTGCTTATCAGCATTTCATTAAGTTTTGGCAATAAACTTAAATTTCCTGCAACATCCATCAGTCGCTTTACCAACAGATTGACTGGGCATCCCTATACATAAAAGAGATTCAGTGGCCTTTCCCTTTCTTATTAACTCCAATTTCAATTGTTCAACCTTTAGCTTTTCTCTTTCTAGTTCTCCTTCCACCTTGCGTTGTCTCTGCGCTTGTTCTGCCTTCACTCTGTCATGGTCTGACTAGAATTATAATCTCTCTCCATCATGTATTGCTTTTTTTTTTTTTTTTTCAAAATTTCTTCTTCCAACTCCAAATACTACTCAAAAGATAAGTTCCCAGGTTTAAGTGGTGAGCTTACAGGAGAAAGTGGAACCTGAACTTCCTCTAAAATTTGGTTAGATACATCTAGGTCTTTTTTTTTACTTTTTACTTACAATTTTACTTACTCTTTTTAGGTGCAAGTTAACTATTTTGCTGTCCCAAACCATTCCATTCACCAAACTTCAGAGTCATTTTTGGCTCTCAGCCAAGTCTCCAATTTTGCAAGATATAGACGCAGGAGAATATTGGACCATTGGTGGAGATAGCAATTGTGCACAGTCACAGAGTCACACAAAGTCCTTGTGCACGATCTCAAGACAAGCTGATTTAACTGAGGCTATGGCTGGAACTTTGATTTCTGCTGAAAACAGTCATAAGTCTTTATCCACGGTCCCCAGAGAAGCTGATGAGACGCTATGCCTACACTTTCAGTACGATCTCTGCTGAAATATGCTACACTGAGGACTCTCTCTCTCTGAGATTTTTTCAGTGCCACAGCTGATTCTGATTAAGTTGCTTCAGGGATCAGAACCAACCAAAGGGGTAAGTATAAAACTTCTCTAAATACCTTCAATGGTGGTATGGTAGTTTAGCTAGAATTAGTACTTTAATTAATCTTAATCTTTTGCCCACTTAATAACTCATTACTGTCAATTACTGTCACTACATTTGCATATTTTCTCAGTTTCCATATATTTCTATTATGTGGAATTATTATATTTATTATAAAAATGTTATGTTGATGCATACCTTTCTTATCATTATTAAACTTTGCATGTTTTACAAGTGTCTTCATCTCTTGTCACAAATGAGTTCTACAAACTATCACCCAATTTGATGTAAATCAAATATTCGTCAGATAATACCCAAATTATTACTATTATTATGTTGTATCTCTTTCTGAATTTACTTTGTCCATTGGAGTGGTGCCCCATTCAATATAATTATTATTTAATATAATAATAATTTTGAATATTTTAATTGATAGTAATAACTTGTACTGTAGCCTGAAAAAATGTTAGGCTTTCAAAAACCATTGACACCTCTGTCTTTAAATGGATGTCAATGTCCCTTCCACCATGAATTCTTAGTAAGAGACTAAATATTGTTTTTCAAATTCTATCAGCTCTTTACTGTCATTCAGGTCTGATTTTTCACCTTCTCCATTGCTGCTTTTTGGGTCCTGCAAGACTGATGTCTGAAGTCACTCTTCTGGCCACAGCTGAAATCGGAAACATACACAATACTAGCAGTGTTATACTGCTTTTCATTACTCAGCTGCCTCCAAATGCCACCAGTGCTGTTGCAATCTACCATGGCAGCTGACACTCCAAAACAATATGACTTTAACGAACATCCTGCTGTCAGGACTTTTGAAAAATCCATGAATATGTACATAAAAATAAGCAATACTGTACTAATATGACAGCAGCACCATTGGTGTTCAGCAAAGACAAAAACCTGGCAAAAATGCCAACAAATTCAGCTTTATAGTTCACTAAAGGAGGGGGAGTTGAACTTTCATAAATTGCTGTGGTTTGGCTTTGATGTGGCATCTCTCATCATTCTCTTTCACTGCATCATTCATCTCACATTTTTCTCTTTCTCACAGCTCTCTCTCTACTATGTCAGCTTTTTTCAATGGTCTATTCACCAGAGAGTCTGTTTGTCATTGTATTGTTTTCTGTTTCTGCAAATAATTTTTCATGGTATATCTGAGGTATAGAGTGCTGTCATGACACTTGGATCAGACAGCCCACAATAAAGTGTCTTTTTATAAAGATTTAAACAGTCCTGGAGGTATATAGAATATATGCTGTATATAATTTAGGATTTCCAATTTGCAAGCAAGCCATGGACCACCATTCCTTATTTATACACAACTTAGGCTTATTATTTGTCAAAGAGAGGATGTCACGTGTAGAGGCAAACATGATGTAGGTTAAATTAACCACAATTTCTAGCCTCTGATTTGAGTAACTGTCACCCTATCTAAGCTAGATTGAGAATATCGATGGTCCCATGGCTGTGAGTCAAAGAGAGCATAATTGGTCCTGTTTTTTTGGATGTGAAGGATAGCATTTCTTTAGCCTCTATAGATCAGAGCAACACAATCCACTTCTAGGCTTTTGGGAGCTGATACACATAATGGGGTAGCTCATGATCTCCTCCAAGTTTGTTCCCTGGACTCTGAAATCTCCTCTAAATTTAAAAAGCAATTTAGGAGTTTAAGCACTGTCTTAAAGTGTTAATGTACTAATTTAAGTGTTAATGAGGAAGAATCTCTCTTAGCCCTCCCAAAATATCATCAGTCATGTGTTAACGAGAAGAATCTCTCTTAGCCCTCCCAAAATGATATCAGTCATGGGATAAGCTAGAGAAATAGCTAGTGGGTAAGAATTGGCAACAACAAAAGTTTGTGAAAATGGCAAAGAAAGAACACATTTTCTAGGAGTGAGGCAGGCAAAATGACACCTTTCCCGGAGAAAAGGATAGAAAGCAGGATAGAAATGGCAAGCTAAATAATCACATAATCAGTGACTGGTATTTGCCAAGTGATTTAATACACAATGTATTACACAGTCTAGGATTAGTACATTGCATGTATTATGAAGTATGTAAGAGTCAGTTGCACAGCCAGGAATTAATTTCAAGGAGGGATTAGGAAATACACTAAATAAAATAACGGTATTATATGTACAATTATGCTGATGTATGAGACTTTTGGGTGTATTTTGGGTGGATGTCAGACATCAGAAGGGGTGGTGATGACACACATTTGTTAACTAACCATTTAAGGCACAATCTACTGTCAAGCTATCTTGCCATATTAATATTATTAATAATATAAAAACATAATTGCCATATTAATAACATAACTTATCAATATGACAGTTCCACTGAGAATCCCAGTATGCCCAAGATAGGCTCTGGATCCACCACAACCCTGATCAGAGAAGGTGGTTACTGAAAATGGATGAATGAATAAAAAATTACAGGTTCTGACTTCTCAGCCACAGTGTTCTGAAAAGGCAAGTCCACAGTCTGTAATCAAAACAGCAAAACTCATGTGTCTTTAAGTAGTATCAGCTCAGGGAGAGGAAAAGATTTCACAGTGCTGTATTTAGCAGTAAGACTGTTTGTATGCAGTCTATCAGGCTTATTAGTGACACTATGTTATACTTGTGTGTTTGTGTGTGTGTGTGAGGAAGTGACCTGGCCCGATTGATTAACACACACACACACACACACACACACATTGTGGGTGCACACACACGCTATTAGCATACTGGACTTTCATACACACAAACATATCCACTCCGTTTCATCCCCTGACATTAATTACGCTGCGCATAACAACACAAATACACATACATACATGAGTTAATGGTTTGCAGTGTTTTGCTTTGTTTTTCTTTGTTTTGTGTCTTAAATACACACCGGTGGTTTGCTTGGTATTGTCTGTGTAATGGGTTCTTCGTGTGGCGTTCCCTCCATAGGCCGGCCAAACCTGGGAGCCACCTGGTGGCCTGGCTATATACTGCCAGAATTGGCACGAAGCAACCGGAAACAGACTAGTCTACTGTGGGTCCCATAGGGCAAATGTGAATGTTTTGTGTTTACGGTATATCTTTGTTGGCTATCATTATGTATAATGTTTTATTTTATAGTGTAAAGATATTATGTAGTAGATGATATCTTAAATGGGTATGTATGATATGAGTGTATTATTGTAAAATATATGCTTATTTACCCTGTACCCCCCTTGTTAGTTGGTTTAATCCAAAGAGGGGCAGGTCTTAGAGTTTAAAAGAGAGCCCCAAACCCATGTGGGTGGTTGGTAGGTTGGTTGTTGTTTTGAGCGAGTGTGCAACTGTGGTGCTGTGAGCAACATTTATTGAGTATAAATTATTGTATATAGAGTTAAAGTTTTGTTTTGTTTTGTTTTGTTTTATTTTGTTTTTTTTTCATTTTTTTTCCTGTTTGTTTGTAACTTTGTATATAGCTTTTTGTTTTGTTTTTTTTCCCCCACTAGATCACCTCTCGAGCACTGTAAATAAATCATCACCTTGCACTATAACATCTTGGTGAGTATTGCCATCATTTTTCCCTGTTTCTCCCTGGGGGTGGGGTTTGTCTGGAGTCTATGAAACCACTGCCCCACATTTAGTGTCAGAAGTGGGATGGCTACTCGCAAGATGGTGATGAGAGGTAGGAAGCTGAGGGCAGGGCTTCACTCCCAGACTAAAGCTATGGCTGAGAAGGTTGTTGCCTGGGACACGGTCGACTCTACTGAGGAGGAGAGAGAGGAGGATCTCCCGACAGTTCGTCCCAAGTTCACACCACCCCAAGACAAACCCGTCTCTTCTGCTGCAACATCCGGAGGTGGGATGGTAGCTGTGATGCGGGTCTTCCTTGACGCACAAGAGCAGAGAGAAGAACGTTATCTTCTGGAGCTACAGAATCTACGTGAGTCCATCAGTACAGCTCACCAGAGAGACAGGACCGTTGTGTCAGACTCACCAACCATCCTGGGACCCAGCAACCAGCCAATGCTATGAACAGAGCCGAAGTTACTAGTCTTCCAACACGGGGAAGACATTGAGAACTTCTTGCATCGGTTTGAGCATCTTGCCAGAGTTATCATTTTGTTCCAATGTCAACCGGGCCAGCACTGGAAGCTTATTTGGCTTTGGATGAGGACAGAGCAGAGATCTGCTGACCTACCGTCAGCGGTTCCGTGCTGCTTTTACTCCAGCTGGGGAATCACCATCTGAGACCTACCATCGGTTGCGGAACTTGTACCATCGTTGGGTGAGGCCTGAGCTGCATACAAAGGAGGAAATCTGTGAGACGATTGTCCTAGAACAGCTACTCCGTGTTCTTCCACATGAGATCAGAGTGTGGGTGAAGGAACATGAGCCCACCACTGGACTTGATGCGGCAAAACTGGCTCAGCAGTACATCAGTGCTCACCGTGGAAGTCAGCGCTCTCAACCCATGAAAGGTAACTTTAAAAATGCTCCTAGCAGCTGTGAGGAACCCCAGGGTGGCTTAAACATAATTCATGGACAGAAAGTAGCTCCTGAAAAAAGACTTGTCTGTTTTTATTGTCAACAACCAGGCCACAAAGTGACAGTGTGTCCAGTTCATAAATCCAAACTAACTGGATTTTTCTATGTTCCAAGAGAGGAGGACACTGATGTGGACGATGCACATAAGACACAATATGTTCAAGTGACTGTAAATGGACAATGTTTAAATGCTCTGTTGGACACTGGTAGCTCTGTATCATTACTTAAAAGAAGTCATATGCCACATGTTCCATTTGTTAAACTGGTCACTGTACAATGTGTTCATGGGGATGTAAACAGTACCCTCAGACAGATGTTAATGTATGTGTAGAAGATCAAAGTTATATGTTGAAAGTGGCTATTGTGGATGATTTACCTGCTGATATGATTTTGGGGAGAGATTTGCCAGTGCTTATGGAGCAGACTGTGTAACTACTTCTGCCAAGGTCAATGTTGCTTGTCCTGTTGTGACACGGGCCCTAGCCATTGCCAGACCTCCACCATAGTCTGTTGCAGGGCGGGACTAAAGGCCCCAGAAAGACACATCGTCAACGACGAATAGAAAAAGGTCTCGGTGCCCCAGCTCCCAAGATCCAAACTAAGGGTCTTGAAGTTCATGGCCAGAAGGTACCAGAGAATATTGCAGAATTACAGAGAGCTGATGTATCCTTAAAACTACTATCTGATAAAGCGTTTAAGGGAAACCAAACTGACTTGTGTGGGGAAAAGTATGTAGTCATTAATGATGTATTGTATATGCAAATCCCTGAATCCACCTGTTTGGTTATAACTACATGTTGCCGTCCCATTGTTTTACACCTAGCACACAGTATTCCCTGGGCAGCTCGTATGGCACTTCATAAAATATATGCTCGCATAAGCTCACAATTTATTTGGCCCTCCATGTACACTGATGTTCAGGAATACTGCACCACATGCACCACATGCCCCACATGCCAGAAAACCAGTGCTGTGCATCGACAGGATAGAGCACCCTTACGTCCTCTACCAGTGATGTCTGTCCCGTTCCTGCATATTGCCATGGACATTGTGGGACCCCTGGAGAAGAGCAGTGCCAGTCATCAATACATCCTGGTCATCAGCGATTATGCAATGAGGTATCCTGAGGCATTTCCTCTTCGACCCATTACTACACCCAAGATTATCAATGCTCTCGTCCAGCTGTTCTCTAGGGTGGGGATACCAGAGGAAATCCTCACAGACCAGGGGACTAACTTCACATCACAGCTTTTACATCGGCAGCTAAGAATGGCTGCAATCAAGACCAGCCCTTATCACCCACAAACAGACGGACTGGTGGAAAGGTTTAATCAAAAACTGAAGAACATGCTTCGCGAGTTCGTGTCTGATACTGGAAGGGACAGGGACAAGTGGCTGCCATTTTTGCTGGTGCCTACAGGGAGGTACCCCAAGCATCAACGAGCTTTTCCCCGACGAGCTTCTGTATGGATGGCAGGTCCAATGCCCACTAGACCTCCTGCAGAAGAGCTGGGAGGCCGCGGCCTCAGATAAAGCAACAAAGACAGAGAAAGTCTTTGTCCAGTACGTCTTGGAGATGAGAGACCGCCTTGAATAATACCGGGAGATGGCCCAAGAGAATCTTTGGCAAGCAAAAAAGGCACAAAAGACCTGGTATGACTAACACGCCCGATCCCGAGAACTGCAACCTGGACAGAAGGTATTATTACTGCTCCCAACATCAACAAACAAGTTGTTAATGAAGTAGCAGGGACCCTACAGTGTTGTTTGCAAGACTGGGCCAGTTACATATGAAATTCATCATCCAGATAAAGGCAAGGCATCACAAATCTATCACATTAATCTGCTCAAAGAGTGGAAAGAGCCACCCAGCAAACCAAAGACATCACTGATGGTCCATAAAGTCAATGAGGACAACCTAGAATTACAACCAAAAGGGCCAACACAGCCATCAAGTGTCAATCTGCACCACTTGGAGGAATTCAAACAGGCGGAGCTGCAAGATCTCCTAAACCAGTACCCCATGTTTTTCCGTCAGAGGCCTGGCCGGACTAACCTGGTACATCACAGAATCCAGCTCCTTGATGCAACACCTCATCGACAGTGGCCGTATAGAATCCCTGAGAGACTGCTGGTGCCTCTAAAAGCAAAGATTGAGACAATGTTGGAGTTGGGGGTTATAGAACCCTCCAACAGTGAATGGAGTAGCCCAATCGTGATAGTCCCAAAGAAAGATGAGACTCTGCATATCTGCATTGACTTCAGGAAGCTGAATGCTCAGCCTCGATTCGACTCATACCCGATGCCACGTATTGATGAGCTTTTAGAAAGGATTGGCCAAGCTAAGTACATCACTACCTTGGACTTTGCAAAGATTACTGGCAAGTACCCCTAGAGAAGGTGTCCAAACCTTACACTGCATTCAAGACTCCACTGGGGCTATACCGGTTCACTGTTTTGCCTTTTGGGCTGCATGGAGCTCCTGCAACCTTCCAACAATTAATGGACCAAGTCTTCAGAGGCTGTGAAGAGTGGTCTGTTGCATACCTGGACGACAATGTCATCCACAGTGCAAGCTGGGAAAACCATTTGAAACACCTAAAAGTAATTCTGCAAAAGATCGAACAAGCTGGCCTAACCTTAAATGTGGCAAAATGTGACTTTGTGAAGTTGGAGACAAATTACCTTGGGTACCACCTGGGGAATGGAGAGCTGAAACCTCAAGTGGATAAAGTAGAGGTGGTTTGACACACCCCAAGACCAACCACAAAGAAGGAGGTTTGCTCGTTCCTTGGACTGGTGGGGTGGTTTAGGCGTTTTGTCCCCAACTTCTCTACAACTGCTGTCCCATTGACCAAGTTGCTATGCAGAAACCTGATTACCTGGACTGAGGAGTGAGAAGTGGCTTTCAACACCCTGAGTGGATGTGTTCTGGCCCTGTCCTCAAAAGTCCAGACTTCACCAAGAGGTTCATTGTCCAGGTGGATGCTTCGGCTGTGGGAATTCGGACAGTCCTGGCCCAGGAAGATGCAGGTGAAGAGAGGCCTATTGCATTCCTTAGCAGGAAACTGCTACCAAGAGAAACCCGGTAGTCCAAAATAGAGAAAGAATGCCTGGCAATCAAGTGGACACTGGAGATCCTCAGATATTACCTGCTAGGAAGGGAGTTCATCCTGGAAACCGATCACCAAGCCCTGACGTGGATCCATACCATGAAGGATCACAACTCTTGGGTGACCAGATGGTACCTCTCCCTACAGCCTTACAAATTTAAAATCAGACATCGGCCTGGTACAAAAAACAAGATAGCCGACTACCTGTCTCTGTACCGGATCAGTTCACGGCCTGGAGAGGAGAGAGGTGATGTGAGGAAGTGACCTGGCCCTATTGATTAACACACACACACACACACACACACACACACCACAACTTACCTCATTCTTTCTCCATAAACCCCTGCTGAGGCGTTGTGGGTGCACACGCACGCTATTAGCATACTGGACTTTCATACACACAAACATATCCACTCCGTTTCATCCCCTGACATTATACATATATGAGTTAATGGTTTGCAGTGTTTTGCTTTGGTTTATGTCTTAAATACACACTGGTGGTTTGCTTGGTATTGTCTGTGTAATGGGTTCTTCGTGTGGTGTTTCCTCCATAGGCTGGCCAAACCTGGGAGCCACCTGGTGGCCTGGCTATATACTGCCAGAATTGGCACGAAGCAACCGGAAACAGACTAGTCTACTGTGGGTCCCATAGGGCAAACGCGAATGTTTTGTGTTTGTTATATCTTTGTTGGCTATCATTGTGTATAATGTTTTATTTTATAGTGTAAAGATATTATGTATGTAGGAACTCAGAGATTATTAAACTGAAGAAACTGATGGTCTCTCCAACCACCCCAAAGATAAACATTCCAACGGA